>JACCGJ010023930.1:0-14154 GCA_013407085.1 Atriophallophorus winterbourni | reverse complement strand
AAGAGAGCATTTACCGTGTGAGCTTCATCACCAACTTATCAGGGACGATGATCACACCAAAACAAGAATACAACCAAAACGAATTACTATTTTACACCAAATTGACATGAGTCAAAATTCTAATTCAGTTCAGTTCAGTTGCACAGGACAGTAAGTGGCTAACGAGCCAATCGAGCGTCCAGAATTTCTTTCGGTGGAAAGCTGCAGAGAAGCAACCACCACTGCCAAAGCGTTTATTCTTATTGTGATTTGGATATGTTCGACGATCGCGATGCCAAGGGATTATCCGGGTTGTATTTAGGAAACACCTCGTTATGAATGATGCTGGAAAGATGAAAATAAATTTCTCTTCACCAGTACGGTGAGAGGTTAGCTAAAGAAGAGTCGTATATTAAAAACAGAACTTCAGCATTAACATACTTACCAAACAACGCTAAAACGCTGAACTACCTAATCTTGCATAAAAATTAGGGGGAGAATTCAGGAAAAGTTTACCCCAGATGCGTTCCAAACCGTTCTTAAAACTTGCGACAGAACTGCAGGATATAAGTTCTTTTGGAAGCCGGTTCCAGAAATTTACCACCCTGAGGCTGAAAAGTTTTTTTCCTGGAGTCTAGTTTACATCGCTCCTTAGCAAGTTTTAGTGAATGGCCCCGGGTGCCCAGCTCGGGACTTAAGGCAAATAAGTCAGTCAGTATAACGCCACTTAACCCCTACAAGATCTTGAAGGTTTGAACCAAGTGCCCTCTCAAACGACGGTGCGTAAGTTAGAGAAGTTCTAGGGACATCAGGCGTGCAGCGTAAGGTTTCCCTCGCTGACCCTCAATCATGCGAGTTGCGAGACGCTGTACGCTTTCGAGTCGAACGATGTCCTTCTTGTAGTAAGTGCACCACGTCTGGACGCAATATTCTTAATGCAACCGAACTAATGCATTGTTAAGGGGCAGGAATACATCAGGTCTTCTATTGGATAACACGGATCTCAGCCGAGAGAGCACTCTGCGAGCACGTTGAGCTGCAGCGGCGCATTGGTCCTCCCATTTGAAGTCAGTCCTAACTAGTACTCCCAAATCCTTAACACGCTGTGGCGCTAACAGTGAGAGAATTGCCCGACACCTGAACTGAAATATTATCAACCAGTGCTGACAAGAGTTGGCTCTTATTAAGGTTAAGTGGAAGATCCCACAGGTAGGACCAGTTTATGACCCGTTTAAGGTCGTGTATCAATGTATCTTTATCCGTTAATCCGATGAATTTCACATTATCCGCGAAAACGAAGCATGGGCACTTCAATGCAGAGGACAGGTCATCGATGAAAATCAGGAATAGAACAGGACGGATTACCGACCCTTGGGGTACACCACTGATCACGTCAGTTTGATTCGACATCGTAGATCCTACCCTAACTCGGAATGTACTAGGTGTAAGGAAGGCCTTTATCCAAGCAAGTAGACTACCTAGTGTGCCTTTTGCTGCTAGCCTAATCTCTAGAAGAAGGCGGTGTACGGAATCAAAAGCCTTGCTGAACTCTAGGTAGAGGGCTTCGACAGGCTCCCCTTCATCCATCCTTTTGGTGGCAGTATTGAGAAAAATAAGAAGGTTTGTCAGGCAGGATATATCCTTAAGAAATCCATACTGAGTTACACTCAGTAGAGAATCCCGACATAGATGCTGACAGATTTTGTCACGCAGCAGTTTTTCCATTACTTTCGAGATAATGCTGGTCAGGCTGACAGGTCTATAGTTACCAACAGTTGACCTGCAACCACCCTTGTTTATTGGTACGATTATAGCTTCTTTCCACTCACTAGGAACCACTCCCATGTTCAAGCATGAATTGAAGAGCTTGCATAAAGGTTCTGTAAGCACTAGAGCAAGATTCTTTAGCATAATCGAGTGAATACCATCTGGTCCCTCAGCTTTGTTGATGGGAACATGGATAAGTGCTTCATACACCTCGGATTCCATGAAGGACAACTCATCTACTTCAGGAGCGCCAGGTAGTAGAATAAACGAGCTAGACGGAGCATTTAAAGAATTATCACGTCTGTGAACGCAACTAAAGAACCCAGAGAAGGCAGTCGCCTTAGACAGGTTTGTATCAGCTACTTTTCCGCGCTCCAGATTTAAATCTCCAATGTTTTCCCTGGTTTTTCCTTTCCGATTGAGCGTAGCTATAAAATCTTTTGGGATTGGATTCAGCATCTTTAGCTAAGGATAACTTAAACTTCTTTTTGAACCAACTCTGTATTTCACCACAAGCGTTCCGTGTGGTCTTGTCTCAGACCCAAAAACCAGAAGTGTGAGATAGATTATATTGCCGCCATAAGCGATCACGTTTACGGGTAGACCGACGAACTCGAAGAGTCCACCAGGGTGGCCTATGATGCTTTTGCACGACTTGCAGCCGAGCGTGCTTGTCTTGCAACTCCTTTAGATACTTACAAATTATATCCCAGTTTTTACTTACATTGAAATCGTCATAGAACTGAAAGAAAGATTTTGAAGTCTGTAAAAGAAAATCCTAGTCTAAAAGCCTAAAATTGCGTCTAGGGCGAGCAATAGGTTTGTGAAAGCGCAGTACTACTTCGAAGCTTATCATTACACAATCGCTCTTGTCGAGCGGCGGTAGGTAATGTATAGTCTAACTGCTTCGGTCTGGGACGACAATACCGGGTCGAGAGCGGATGAAGTATATCCATTACGAAACCTTGTAGGATCACTCACATGCTGATGCAACGCATGATCATAGAGCCATTCGAAAAACGTTTCGGATTGCTTGGTGACTACACCTACAGGGACGGCCCAATTTATGCCTGGAAGTTTGAAATCACCTAAGATGAGTACGCTGGGAGCTGATTGAAACAACCTATCGAGCGTCTAAATCAGCTGTGTAATCTCCTGCAGGGCTACACTGGGTGTGACGTAGACACAAGCAAATGCGGGGGCTGACTGGTAGCAGGTCAAAATACTCGTAAAAACTTGGACGTCTTCACTGGTTAGGGATATACCAGTTTTCGTATTGTGCAAGCCATACTCTAGGAGGAGTGCAACGCCACTGTCTCTCCTATCGCCAGGTCTATCGTATCTAAAGACGAGATACTGCTCGCTGATGTTTATTGGCACATCGTCAAGCGCGGACAGCCAGGTATCAGAAAGCGCTATAACCCTGGGGTGCAACTCAGCCACACGAAGCGAGAGGTCAGTCCACTTGTTTTTTATGCTGCAGACATCAGCGTACAGCACTGGGGCGCTGGTTTTGCCTGCTTCTCAAACTAATCCTGCTTGGCCTTCGCTCGAGGCACCCTGAGGAGGCGCACGGTTTTTGGCGTGCTACTTTAAGCAGGAGTATTCGGTTCAACAGCCTCTTGCATGGATGTTACGGGCCGCTGTCTGAGGATTGAGACCGCATCTATCAAAGAGCAACAGCTAGAGACATTTGCTTGGCTTCCATCTTCATTTTCGATGAGCCCGTCAACGTCGTCTAATCCGGACAGCAAGACTCGTGGCGATGAGCTGTTCGGTAAGATCGTAACGGATTCACTAGCGCTTCGATTTGCATCAAACTTACGGCTAGCAGATGTACTTAAAGCGAGGTTTCTCCCTTTTGAAGCGGAAGGGTTTTGTCTAATATGACAGGGAGGGTTGTCTGGCTTAACCTTAAGCTTGTCTAGAGTTGTTTTGGCGATGTATTCAGACCTAGACAATAACACATCCCGATCCGAATGGTATTTGAATTCTATCAGGATTGGCATAGGGCTGTTATCCATCTTTCATCTCCCTATACGGTAAACTCGCACCGTGAGAGTAAAAGGCCTCAGACATACCATCCGGATCAGGTCGCTGATACATCTACGATCAAAAGCTCTTCAACTTTTGAATTTCCTAATGAAAGTCTCCGCTCGGTTATAAACTAGTACATTTCGGGTTCTAGTTTTTGAAGAAGAATTGCCGTTCAGTGCCTCAAATTGCTAAGCCAAACCGTTTAATTGCTGTATAATTTGATCTAGTTCGGGTGAGCCAGCAACATTTCCATGTTGCTCCATTTGAGTAGAGGCTTCACTGCTCTTGATAAGCCTTTTCGAAGTTTCAGTTACGTTTACGACCTTCGGAGAGGAAGCTTGCTTTGGAGAACGAGGTAACTGGATAACTATGTCTACATTCTCGGGGGATGCAATTTTATCCGCTTTTTTGTTTGCATGCTTTCTTAAAGTTCCGGCTCCATTTACCACCTTAGGAGAGGTAGGTTGCTTAGAAGAACGTTGTAGCTGGCTAGCTTTGTGCACTATCTCGTTACCTGCTGTTTTCTCAGAACTTATATTCACTCTCATCACAGATGCATACGTTAGGTAGCTACAAAATCTGACGAGATTGGTGAGTTCAGTTTGCACAGGATGTATTGTTCAGACGTGGCTGAGTCGCCAATTGTGCGTCCATAAATACTTGTTCGTCTTGATAGACAACTGAGGGTCACGTTCCTGTGAGATGCATCTATTTCTATCAGCAACATAGTCCAGGAGAACCTCAGTTGAAGAAATCATGTCAAATGTTTAACAGCTTCGCCGTGATTATAGGCAATACATTATTCACTAGTTGCTTGAATTGGTTTTCAGATCTTCTGCAATAACCTCTTCCGAAAGAGTATTTCGCAAGTAAACAATTCTTGTTGAGAGAGTGAATCCATGTGTACGGCGTAGTGTCCTTTGCTTTTGAAAATATAGAGTATGGCCATGGTTTTTTTTAAGTCCTTCACGAGTTGGAAAAACTCGCGCATCTCGTCATCATAAGCTCCGAGTAATAGGTGACGAGTTAGAAGCTCACCGTAGCGCACACGCTGAATACTGAGCGCATTAGTTTGGAGCGTTGAACACTCTCCACATAATGATTTGATTTCAATCGTTGTACTTGACTACTCACATTGGAGGCACTGTGCATAGCGTCGTCTGCAAGCTTGAGAGGAGCAGATACAGCTCTTAGCTGCTGAACGCAGATCACGCTGCCGGCGTGCAACTGACGCAATACAACCGAGTTCTGACTCCTGTTGCCAGCGCTGTGGGAGAGAGTGTTCCTCCCGATTTGGATGCTTCGTCATTCCAAAAGCTGCAAAACTTTAACATTCACGCGACTGTGATGTACATCCATGGTCGACATCGACCGAAGGAGGCTAACGACAACAACAACAATTTCGTCGCTCGCCTTTGCTTTTTTCCAGCTAGTCACGTTCCTCCTTAGTATGTGGATAGGTTGCTAGCAAACCATATTCCAAAACAGGTCTCACATGTGTGATGTTACGTATCCATTAACTCATTTTTACAGCCTTTTAAAATACGTCTATATGACAATAGGCGAAAACTCGGCCCATATCCCGAAAGGAAAATCTAAACCATTTTGTCTCCAGCATTGCAGCCAAAAGTCAATAGTCAATAGCATATTATGGTACAAAAAGCTATGAGCTTGACATATAACCATAGGATAGTCAGTACAAGGGGTCGGGTGGACTTCAGCAGTTCCGGTATCGTTTGCCAAAGTTCCGTAAAGGGTGTGATTATATGTATCTTAACAGTCAATACAAGGTGAGATGAGTAGGCGTATTTCCATATATATGCATCTGGAAAGGAAGAGAAAAGTGGGTACACTACGGGAAAAAGGAAAATCGAAAATCTAATATAATTTTGTCGAAAAATGGAGATAAGCGTCAAGTCGCTCTTTAAAAATGGAGATTAATAGGGAGGTTACGATGAAAACCGGTAGATCATTCTAAACTCACGGATTACGGACAGAAAAGTGAAAGTTACATATGTTCAATTGACTGGTCTGAAGAGCCATCTTGGAGAAATATCCCCAGGTTCTAAAACTGGGTGCCATCAAAATCAGTGAATGGCACGGGTGTTTGTTCTTCTTAATAATCTGGGAAACCAGTATAAGTTCCCCTCGGACGCGACGGTAACTCATCGGGAACATGTTGATTTGCTGGAGATCGTCTTCATAGTAAAGCAAACATTCTTTTGACGAGCTTTGTGAATCTCCGGTGAGATTGATCTTGTACGAAATTATTTCGCCTTTAGCGCATGTTCATGGTGGATTCTGATGTACGTTTGTAGGAGAGAAGTAATGTGGCGGCGGTCAAAAGAACCGAAGACAATTTTGAAGAGCCTTACGTTGCGATTGGTGACTAAGGATGCGAGGGAACATTGGGCTGAGCACCTAATATCATTTCGAACCAATACCACGATGTCTTTTTCTACTCCACTCACCGAAGGTTTCTAATCCACTAGCTTGCTGCTAGGTTCGCCACGGTGACGAATGCGGATAGATCGGCATTTTCGACTCGGCTGAAGTCGACTTTGAAGAGCTATTAAGTGAGGTAAGACCCGCCTGCATGTCATCTCAGTCATTCGAGAAAGAGTGGATGCGCCATAGTTTGATATCATACGCGAACGTTGGAAACGGTAAATTCACAGATTCTCAAATGACATTGATGAACACCGAGAACAGACGCGGATGGAATAAAAAAACCAGGTGTAATCCGCATTTATTCGAAAAACGATCGGAAACTGATTGTCTGACGCGAACGCGACGTGTAATGGAGCGGAAGAATTCGGGTAACCAAGACAAGAGTAACACGCTACTGTGCGGACGTATTTTTTGTTGCTCTGACAATTTTGAACATATCTTTGTTGCATCTGCATTCAAATACTTTCTTGTGCCAATCGACGGTATCTATCGGATTTCATACTTTTCGATCTAGCAAGTTGACTTGCAGCAAAGATACCAGTTTGACGGAAAGGAGCAATTTGTTCACGCCAAACACAGTCAAATCTCTCAATGGACAAAACACCCATTATCGATCAGCCTGCAAGCCCTATGAACCAACAAACATGTGCGAACGTGTCACGAGATCTGCTGTCCTGACAATGAAGAAATCGATCCAGCTGTGACCGTGAGAAGTATTCATGCCACAGCGACACTGAATCGCTCTGCCCTCTGCATCATGTGTTCAGATCCGTTAAGCGTTGGTACTGTTTCAGTTCAAAATCTGCTTTCTGCGGGTTCTACCAAAATAAGTATGTTAGGCTTGTGAACGATAATGACTATCCATCTGTGTGTTATTTCTGCCATGCCTGTGGAAATTCAAATATAAATGGTAATTGCAAGAGGGTACATTTATCTGTTGGAAAAGTGTTTAATACAATAAAGAGTAGATTGTCGAAACTGGAAGAGGAGCTTGCACAAGTGAAGAATGCTGTTGAGCCATTAATGAAGCCTAAAACATGTAAACTGAACAAACAAATAAGCTTAAAATTACCACCATTAAACCATTGTCCGGAAATGGTTGAATCGTTGCAGCACAGCACCCTGGAGAGTGTTAAAAACGTCTTAAAGCCGAAACGGTTCGCATCGAATGGGCAATTGGCCAAAGTTGCCTCGAAACGAATTTCTCTTAGTGTTATCTACAGTAACGTGCCAGATTTGACTGAGACGTTATTGTCGAAAAGACACTAGAACAACTTGGCTGAATATTTGAAACTGTTCACTCGGATGAATCTAAAAGCGATCCACCCGGCTTCGTTGATCCGCTTGAGTCGTCCTCCCAAAGCGCAACACCAAGGTAAGCCGCGTTTGCTCGAGGTAGTAGTGCAAAATGAGAAGTATTTAGAAGATATATTTTCATCAACATACTTGCTACAGGACGGCATGGAAAATACATCTCGCGTATTTCTTGATGTACCGTGGTCAAAGCGGGTAAAATCGCCACCGGAAGATAACTAAAAGAAATCGAATGATGGCAATTCTCTTAAATGTCTAAAAGATGCCACTAGTTCAGATTCAAAGTGTAAGTCCAACCACGACATACAACAGTGAAGATTTATTAGTAATGCTATTCAAACCAGCAATGCAGCGGTTTTAGATACTTTCCGAATCCAGAAGTCACAGAATTCCGAATGTAATGGTCAACGACCCCTTAAACTAACACTTTTGACTACCACTATGGTGGATACCGTGCTTAACAATTGGAAACAGTATTGATACAAATTTCCGCGAGAGATCAAAATTATCAGTAAACACCTGAAAACAGGCTCTATCGTGGAAATTGCCGAACCTGTTGCTACTGAGCACAGTGATAACGGGAATCCTGCTCCGAAAAAACGGATTTCGACCGACACTATCGGAGTCGGCCCACCATCTCAGACACGTACTCAACTAACCTGCTCAAATACTCATCATCCAACACTTTTATCAAGCTCAAACATCAAATGTTTGTACACCAACGCACAATGTTTGATAAATAAGTTAATTGAGCTAATTGAGCTTCGTCAAAAATATTCACCACTCCTGATAGCCGTAACGGGAAACCTGGTTGAATCAGCAATTAGATGAGGAGGAAATTTCCATTTCCAACATGTTTCGTTTTCATCGTGCTCGTATATGAACATGGAAGAGGAGGTGTTGCTATTTACTATGATCAACACCTCACGCTAGGAGAAATCACGGATAATGATTTGATACTGGAAGATACAATTTGGTTTTCACTTGAATGACCAACAGGTATAAACTATGTTGTTGGTGTGATTTACCAATCACCGTCAGCAGACGAAGCATACAATGGTAGATTTATTGAGAAACCTTAGCCTTAGAACAACGTTTTGATCATAGGTGATTTTAATCTCCCGAATTTCGTGAAAATCGAGATTCCACCGGTGAATTCTCTTGATCTACAAAATGTGCAACCAAATTCCTTTATATAGCCACATCCCAAGCAGCACTCGCTTCAGAGGCACAAACACATCGTCCATAATCGATCTTGTTCTGACGAGCGAGGAAAATGTCATCGAGGATATCCGCTTTGAAGCACCACTTGAAAAGAGTGATCATGTAGTCATTGATTTCAAGTATATCTGAGGCGAAAACAGCTAGTGATGCTCAAAAATTGATACGATGGCTCTTCAAGAAGTCAACGACTGGGCATCGATGCTTTAGAAAATCAATCAAAAATAGAACTCCACCCCAAATATATTTCCAAAAAAATGAAAAAGTTATTTAAATTCGTGATCCAGAGTCACTTACTACAGTCAACACCTAAATCCTAGGAATCTTACCGTTTGTTGAGAAACAAAGTTACTAGACTTGTCCAGGAGGATAAAGAGGGGTATCTGATCAATCTGATGGATACAATTGAACGAAATTCCAAGCTTCTTTTGCAGATTGTGAACAGAAATGTCGAGGTAAAGCCAAGCGTTTCCGCTTTACTTACTACGACTGAAACTATATTTACTGCTCTCGAAGCCGCTAACGAACTCGCTCAATTTTACTCTTGAGTGTTCTATCTAACGAGCGTGTATATTAAGATATGCCTGCAATTAGGTCACAAATTAACACAAAACATGAAATCGCTGTAAAACCCGTGAGCTGCACGATTTAAATACAAAAACATCCCCGAGTGTTGATGAAATAACACTTTTCATCCTAAAACAATGCGTCCATGCTCTATTCTCACCACTCTCTGTTCTCTTCAACCTGTCACTGTGTTGCAGCAAGGTTGCTACTGACTGGAATAGTGGAATAATCACTCCGACATGCAAAGGAGGAAACCGATCCGATGTGTCTAACTACAGACAAGTCACGTTGTTGCCAGTGGTCTCTAAATTTCTCGAACGATTTGTAGCTGACGAATTTATCAAACAGTTGAAACAAAATAAGCTTCTTCACATCGCACAGCACGGATTTGGGATATAACACTCCTGTCTCGCCAATCTTCTCATAACAAAACATTCAAGATTCAATATTTGAGAATTTATGGTTACAAAAAAGCACATAGCTTCACAATTACCATATCATAGTAAATATTCGTTCAATAAAAGGCATAAAAAACAATTATACGATGTTACTAGAGTCAAGTAATATGCTTACCCTGAGTCAATACACAGGCATCGTCAAATCGTTATGTAACAAATGAGTGTCCAAGTTGCGAGTGGATATTTTGATACAGGGAGAGGTGCTAATTGCTTCAAAAAGGGCATTTCACAGGAAACAGACACGTACCGAATAGAAATATCGGCGACCGTTAGTACGGGAATGGGGAGTTCGTAGTGCCGCTGTGTGGCTACATGTAATTCCTGACTCACGGTATTTGAACAAATGTTTAAGTGGATGATCTGTAGTATTCAATATTTTGTATGTAATGATAACGATACTTTGATCTCTTGATAATTGGACTCCAGCCGTGGACAATGGATACCCTATTCACGCTCGTTACTTGGATATGTCTAAAGTGTTAACCACTGCATACTGCTACAAAAATTGGAGCAATTCGCGGCAGATTATTGGCATGGATAAAGGATTACTTGACTTGTAGAGTTATCACTGTGAGATTCGATGGAGCACTATCCATCACAGTCAAAGTTACAAGTGGCGTACTTCAAGGCTCAGTCTTGTGGCCAATACTCTTCCTGGTGTACGCGAACAATATACCTGAAATCGTACGCAGCAAAATCATTTTATTTATGGATGACATTGAAATCTGGACTAGTGTGCTTACCATAGAAGATTGAAAAATTCTACAAAAAGATCTCGAGGCACTTCATATGTGGTCCTTGCGAAACTGCCTACCGTTCAACATTCAAACATGTAAAATGTTGAAACGTCGGTAAATCATTCGAATTAACATACTCTCTGGGATCTCAGCAATTTTCATGGGTTACGGAAGAGAAAGACCTTGGTGTGTGGATTGGCAATAACTTGAAGTCTTCACGGCAGTTTTTTTGTTGTATACAAAATGTCTTGTCTGTGGATACCGTAAAGTATTTGCTTTTTGGACGATCAAAACTTTGAACTACTTTGAAATACCTATTCCAAGCTTTTGCAGCATATTATCGTGGTTAACACGGTCAAAATCTTTGAAAAAATCCTGGTATATTACAACAGCACCATAGAGTTCATAGCTAGCTTTGGTCCAGCTATCACTGTTTGAAAGCAAGTTTGTTCTATAGGAGTGTCTGCGGCGAAACCAATGTTTTCCGACAGAGTCAGCATAAGTGTTCTCCATAAAAGCCATCAAATCGTCGGACAAAATAGATTCCATCGCTTTGGAAAGCACAGAGAGAAGATTGACTAAGCGGTAAATTGCAGTATCACAGCGGTTTCTACATTTATATATTTGGATAATGATTTCCTGTTTTTAATCTTCGGGAACGTGGGAGGCATCGAACAAACGTTAGACGCACATGGAAAATGTTGCACAAAGTTGCATAGAAACCGCATGCAATGTCTTCGGTGTGATCCGGTCCACTCCATGTAATGAATTAACATGAAGCGAGAAGATCTTTTCTATATATTCAACGAAGATGGCTGACAATTCTGGAATACCGGTATATAGTGATCATTTAGGGTATTTGCGGCTTCCATAGAAGTCAATGTTTGCCGCCTTCAAATTTTAGTGGGGGATACCAGTTTCCACTTCTCTTTTGTAGTTTGGATAACGGTATAGCAGGCTTCGGTTGTTCAGAAACCGTGCAATTAACTTGTTACGGTAGTCCAGCTTATCTTGAAGCACTAGAGACGTACAGTGGTTGCGTAATTGCACATATGCTTCCAAATTTGCACACTTTCTTGAGAACAGAACGCATGCCACTTACGATTTTTACTTCGAATGAAAGTACGTGGGACACGTCGTTTGTCTGTTTTGAAAGTTGATTAATGTTGCAGCAGAAAGTGCCACTGTGAGAGAAATCTGGACTAGGTGAGCTCAGGGTTGCCATTTTACATTAAGTTGAAATTTTTAGTTATGACGATTTTTGAAAAGCCTTGTAATCCGTACCAGAGGTACCTCCTCGTCAAGGGATTCGGCGTAAGAAACGAAAACCAATGTAGGGACGACGTGGTCGCTTTTTCATGAGGGCAGTTCATAATGAATTTTTCTACCATTAGTTCCTCGTTAGTCAGCATTCGATCGAAAACAGATGGACAATTACCACTCCGAAAGCGTGTAGCAACATGCGCGTGGTTGTACAGTCTAAGGCTGCTGATGAAATCACCCAGATCGCCAGCAATCCTATTTGGGCTGGGTTCGCTGATGACTACAGGAGAGTTAAAATCCTCTTATCAGCAAGTGTGCGTGTGAGGTGGTGATAAAGCGCAGCGAATGAATGCCAGAATGACACGATCAATAGAATGTTGAGTATTCGGCGAACGATATATTACCGCGACGAGGGCACAGTCCCTATTTTCAAGTTGCAAGCGACAGCAAAGTGAGTCCACCACGCTAAGTTGATCATGCGGGGTAACCTCACAAGAGAGACGTTAATTATAGTATATAAGAACACTGCCCACTTTAGTTGCACGAACGTTCCTTGGAATGAACATCTTAGTGAGCGACACGTCGGCATCAGTGAGGGAAGAGCTTACCCACATATCTGATACAGCTATGATGTCTAAATGACGAGCACCATGCCAAAGTTTGCTGAGTAAACCATGCGCGTTCTTGTAGCGACAGATCAAGCCCTCATACGAAAGGTTGGGAGCAGCTTCAGTTATGAATATCTAGATCGCCGATCCCATTGGGATTTGCTCTTGTGAGTTTTTATTGGTTAGTCATGTCCGTCTTCACCATATTCGTTTCAATTAATGGAAGCTGCGTCGTCAGTCGTTGTTTACTGTTTGCCCGCATTTCCAGGGCCGATCGAAGACGATCTGCGGTCCATCGTTCTTTAATATTCTTTGTGTTATTTTTCCCCTCACCCGATTTTCTTTTCATACAATAACTGCTCATAAATTGAATTTCTGTAAAACTGATTGATTATCATTTACCTTGGCCGTTTTAACGAACGAAAAATTACCAGCACGTATGACCTTGAAAATGTTAATAATTATTGTCCATTTTTTATGCTTCATGTATACAAACAACTTTGATAATTATCGATCATGCTTAGCATGCCTTGGAATTTCAAGAATAAAATATTTATTCATTTTTTTATTCATTTGAGAGAGGCTGGCAAACGCTTCAAGTAAGTCGTCAAAGTATCTCTGATTTTACTCAGTTGCTGTTATAAGCACATTTGTTCGCACTCGAAGATTTATGGGCGCGCGAAATTTGGAATTGGATATTGTAGTGGTTGGGGTGAAGCTTTCGTTTACAACAAGCGCAATGATAGCACACACACCAATTGAGAACTCCGGAAGTTGGAATAAAAGGAATGGGATTATGCACAGCCGGAGCTGGTAAAGGTCAGACAGAACAATAGAAAGTTGTTGGCAAGTCCTGTGTTTGATGCGCAGCTGAGTCTCTGGATGATTGCCCACAGTTCCTCGTGTGGTTGCGCAGCCGGTGGGTTGGAAGACGATGGCTGCCCTCGCGGCAGCTAGCGGCGGCCAGAGGCGAAACGAACTCCGACCAGCGCGGCGTAGAGTTCGACAGAACTAAAGGATTGAGATTGAATAATATATAGAACTAGAATAACCAACATTACCATTCTCACTTCCAATAGAATCGAAGAAAGACTAGGACATCCTTTTCAACGTGTTTCGCGATATAAAAGCAAACGATAATGTTGGTGCAAAATACAAAAGATAAGGAAGAAATGACGGTTCGTTACAATATATAGGGGATCAATCAAACAGACGTGTCCTTTGACCATTTACGAAAATTCATGCCATTCGCATCTGCAGCCGTAGCTTCTTCAGCTACAAATAGTTTACAAAATGGTATTCGTACGGATACGCGCATTGGGCGCATTTATCTTCCGCCCTTGAATTTCGAGGTCAAATTTGAAGTTTGCTTCTTATGATATTTTTTATATTGTTGAGGAAATCTGAGCTATTTAAGGTTTACCAACAGAAATTAAATTTAAATTTCAACATGGCTACTGCAAAAGTTGGTCATGAAGGAATAACGATATTGTAACAAACGTTCAAGGTCTCCGTGCTGTGAAATTGTGTCTGCCCACTAGTCATTTGTCAGTAGTTCAAATGCAAAATGCCTTCATTCAATTGACATCTGATTGGTTGCTTATTAAAACCGTTTATTTGATTGGCTAAGTTTATTATTCTAGGTCAAAGAAATCGCTTCGCACGGATCAGAGATTACTTTGGTAATTATGAGCGCTAACGTTATCACTGAGCTCGAAGCAGAATTCAATCGATACTCAATCGTCCTGTTTC
>JACCGJ010023927.1:0-13320 GCA_013407085.1 Atriophallophorus winterbourni | reverse complement strand
GGGGATGGTTGGGGTATGCAGTATATTGAACATAAGAATCAAATCACCTCTAAGACGGCGGTAGCGAAAGTCGAAGAGATTGAGACTTACAATACGATCTTTGTATTCTTTGTGCTTCAAACCTCGTACGAGCTTGATGGTCCGATGATATATTCTCTGTAAGAGGCTGATGTCCTTTTGTAGGCAGGGTGACCAAGCCTGAACCGCATACTCCATGGTTGGCCTCAAGTACGCAATAATTATTCGATGAACGGTTTGCTTCGCGAAACTCCCGAACACGCGTTTCAGCAGAAGCAGTACTTTTGACGTCTTTTCATAGAGAGCTGTGGCGTTATGTGACGTTTTCAAAATGCTGCTCACCCACACAGCCAAGTCCTTCTCCTTGTCAGTGCTTTCAAGAATATGGGAACCAAGGGTGTAAGATAACTTGAAATGTCTTCCGACAGTCAATACCTTGCATTTTCTGATATTGAAAGGTAGTTCATTTCTAACTGACCAGTCTTGTAAGGCATCGAGGTCCAGCTGAAGCTGTCTGCAATCCTCAGTTGTGCGTACTTGTGTCCACAGCTCTCAGATGCCTAATGTAGGTCACGCAGTAATCATGCAAATACTATCTATTGGCCGAGTACTGCCTATCTCTGTGACCCCTGCGAATGAGATGCTTCCTCTCGAATAAAATATTTCGGTCAGGTGAAACGCTGCGGAGCGTGAAGTCGTTCTACATTTATGGTTGCAAGTGACCGATAGAGGCCAAAATCAGTATCTGTTCTAGCTCTTCATTTCATAGCTTAAGCTACTTCCTTCACTGCACTGGTGTAAATTTAAGACTTAGATGTATCGATTCCTTGATGCAGGCTATAAAACTCCTGATTATTTGAGCATGTAATTCCCAAAGAAATTGGGTGGCAAGTATCTACAAAATGGACTGGATTTGAATTGTGTTCACCTTGCATTTCATCTGACATGACATCTGACGTATTCAAGCTTCTATACTCTTTTACTCACTACTTGATTTCAGAATTAAAAAATGTGGTATTACCCATTTCACATCCTCTGAAAGTTCATTAATATACACAGGCGATCACACTCAGGTTGCTTAATCCCATTCGATCAATATATTGATTTTGAATCTTGTGTTTGTTTTTCTATTCAGATGTAAGATTCTAGGACCAGTCACGCGATATGTCCAGGCCATTTGTGCAGCACAAGGACCAATGGAGCAGTTGTCCTTCAAGGTCACATCTGTCGTGAGTTGTCACAGTTATTTCAGCTAGTACCACGAGGTCTGTAAGATTTCATTGCTTAGAATCCAAATCAATTTTTATTGAATAATGCATCGCTTAGAATCCTCTTTATTCTTTAAATATTGAAAGCCACACACATCACGGCCAATTTCGCGATGTTTGCACTCATCATGTAGGGACAGTAAGATCAGGATCCACATGCGCTTGAAACAGTGGAGGATTGGTAAAAAAGTTGCGCTTGTATACCACTGTTGGGTAAGGTTGGTATGACCAACGTGTTAAATCACATGAGTCGATGCACATATAGGTGAAGTAAATCTCATACCCGTGTATGAAAATGATCCTTTTTGTGAATTCCCATCACACATACACACACCAAGACCGGTGGTCTTTGTCAACTGAAAGGTTGAGTGGAAAATAGAGACCCAGATCCAAGCATTTCAAGACAGTATCTGACATTTCATGCCCATCATGTGCATGCCCTTATTTGCCTCAGGGCCGGTTGATAGTACATTTCAGAAATGGATAACGGGTTGCGATTTTGCGTATTCTAATTTCAAACTCATTTTTCTCTTCTGCGACCGTGAAATAAGATTGATGTAGTTCTTGTCCAAAGTACACGATGGGAGGCCGGCTAATCGATTCTTACGGCGGTAGAACTCTGATTAATTGCACTTATCCGTTCAATGGAAACCTTGGAGGACATCATATGAGAATCTATCGAGCGATTATCAATCAACCACCGGAACCTTTTCCGGAACCTGACAGTATCTTCTCCTACGTACAGTCTCTGACTGTGCTGCACTTTACCTGGATCATGCTTGTGCTCTCATACCATGCCTTTTCCAGCAAGCTACTATGCGTCAAATCGGTGAGCCTCTTTACATGACAGAAAGCTACGTGTATAAATGTCGCAGAAGACTGAAAGTTCGCGAAGAGCATCTGTTTGATCGATTGTTGCAGGACATTGTTCATTTGTGTCCGTTACATCATAAAGTGTGACCCGTTACAGTATTCGAACGGATCATTGATTTTTGCACTAACGGGTGTATTTTTGGCGGCATCCCTTAATTGAATCAGAAAAGGATATCGCTTCTTATCATCCTTGGCATATGCCAATAGTCTACTACAATCTACAACAATTGTTGAATGAACTCACTAGAATACTCGTCACCTTTAACCCGAATGATAGCATTTTCAGCTCCCAAAAACATGACCCCGCTAACAGAGTGTCTGGTCACACCTCTTTTGATACAGAGTAACTGGCAAAGCATATGCCATTCCCCCAGTCAAATGTTGAAATAGACCAGATAGATTCGAAATCTAAAGTTTCAGCGCAAAATTAATGTTGAGTGAGTCATGTTACACCATGGTAACGAACTCCTATTTTTTTGCTACATTCAAATCGTTTGACTCACCCATGACAACGAACTCCCATTGATCTCGCTAGGCACTTACCTACATGTTCTTTGGTTTTGTTCGCTTTATCTAACCCAGCAACCCACTTGTTCCCGGGGCTAATCTGTACCTTCATATTTTATATTGTGGTTGTCCTATAAATACAAGCCGTTTCTAAAACACGCACACTGAACATCACAAGTCGATGCACTCATTTCTTCCACACAGGAATCCCCAATCGCGTTGGACGTCTCCGTGCAGCAAATTGGCGACCCTGGTGTTTACCAACTTCGCGGAACCGAGTTTCGTCTGGTTGAAGGTCGAGAAGTCAACGTGGCGTCGTACGACCTTTCTATGTGCGTTGTTTATGATTTCCAATCGATAACACGTGCCTTGAATTCACACAGTTTATCTTGTCACGTGATGGCAGAATTGTTTGAATTTGATTGGTTAAAAATCAAGACCGAGTCGTTGCATCTGATGTAGTGCAAATTCAAGGCTTATTCTTGATGTTCGATCGTTTAGAAACAAGGATGAATGTTTGCGTACACAATCATTAGTAAATGACAATAAAAGCTGCATGATTCACAAGGCACGAACGGTATCGGAATGCTTTCCACTGTGAATAAGAAGCGGGTGAATTGAAGCAGAACATTTTCTGCATAATTCAATTATAATTATCGGATTCGATATGGTTTACAATATAATAAACGAATTTCTATTAAATTATATCCAATTATTTGATAGAAAATCTTATTTCAGTCACCGCTTCGAAGAAAAGGTATGGGTGTATAGGTCTTGGGATAACACGAAATATACTGTTTGGGAGTGAATGGCACTCATTTAATCGGCTGATAGGTGATCCCTTATTATAATATTTTTCGTCAGGCCTTTATGACACATGGATCTGGTGCTTATCGCTTACTTGTTCTTAACAATAATTGGTACCCATTTTACACCGATTTATGATGGGGAGCTGGGTAAACGCGACTCAAACAATGTGAAACTGCGTTATCAAACCTCATCCTCCCGAATTCTGATTTCCGAGTTCTCAAAAATGTGTGGTCAACGCAAGTACACCCCAACTCTTAAAGTAAATGCTAATAGCTTTCCTCTCGCTTTTGCAAATACCTTGGTACCGCAAGTGCTGTCTGCTCAACGGTTGACTACCTGCTTTCAACTTAGCATAGAGCAGAACATTTAGAATATGACCAAATTCCATTCTATACAGATGACGCAGTCAGTATAGTCGGCGTTGTCGATATTGGATGAACATGTTCTGTGGACCAGATTTTGAATGCTCTTTCGTTATTTTGTCCATCTACGATTCTTTCAAGATACTGCGGATGTTTCGTAAATGGAAGGCATTCAACTTCCTTCCTCACTGCGATAAATTAAAGCGTCACGGTCAAATTTCGGTTGCCCCAGACATGAGAGTTCAAACGGGACAAAATGGCCGATGCTCTGCCAATCCGCTTATCAATCTCCCTGTCTAGCATGAGGTTATCCGCAATGGTTGAACCAACACTTGTAAAATCAGTACCAACATTTCTCTGGGAAAGCACATTGAAAACCCAGCACGGCGTCCATTCGACGAACCGATAATATCCACAGCGTTTTGTGCTACCGAAACCGTAGGCATACATCTACTCCGTGGGCACTAGCCGGTTAATAAAAGAGCAGCGATCTGACGCTTGATTACCCAGTAACGATTCGCTTAAACAGAGCCCAATCTTGAAAGAGCTCGTTCTCTAGGGTCCTAAATCTTTGTCGTATTTCATTTCATGCTTGAGGTATGTAAGGGCGTTAATAGTTTGATATAATTATTCTCAACGTTTATATTCAAGTCTCCTGATGCATCAAGGTACACATGAATTTTAACGAATTTATTTCAACACGTATTCTGGTAAAGTCAAAAGTAATTCAAAGTAATTCAAAGTCTTAATGGTCCAAAAAGCAAATACTTTACAGTGCCCATAGTTTATAAATATAGGGAATTCATAAAAAAAACACAAATGTTTTATACATATGGAAAGTCAGCACGTGTATTCAGGTGAGATGTTGGATTTGGTCAACATATACTGGTCAGGTTCAGCCTTGAACATGTTCAGGCTTGATGCATAATTGATATGTGTGGGCAGAGAGTTCCATATAAAACAAACTCGGGCAGCAAAGCAGAACCTTCGACAATTTGATCTGGAGTTTGGAATGGTTAACTTGTAGCCATTGCTACCACGTGCTTTTTGCCGAGGAAACAGGTGTTCAAGTGTGTGATCCACTGTATGCAGAATGTTGAACAGCAAGATCAAGTCATCCCTGAGACGACGGTCCGAAAAGTCAAACAGGTTTAGAGTTGTAATCCTCTCCTCGTATGGCCTGTTATATAGCCACTCACAAGTTTTGTAGCGCAGTGGTATACACGTTGCTGCAAGGTCATTTCCTTTTGTAACCATACCGACCATGCTTGAATAGCGTACTACATTGGTGGCCGGATATAGGTGTTAATTATCCGTGGGAGTCTCTGCTTTGTGAAACTACCCAAGATCCTTCTGAGCAATGCTAAGCTTTAGCAGGAACGTTTGTATAAAGCAGAACACTGCCGAAAAGGTATCCCAGGATGTAGCAGGAAAATGTAACAGAGAAAAAAGAAAAGTTCAAAATCATATTTTAAAATCCCAGATAAAATTCCTTGAAATAATACGCCTGAGTCTGGATTGAACAATGGAATAACACCCAGTGGTGCTGGAAACTTTGTTTATTGTTGAATTTAATAAGTTAATTTATTGTGTTGCCAACAGCCCGTACATGTACACATTACAACCGGTTTCTGGCTGTTTATTGTCATCAGGTCGAAAAGTTACATTCTGAAGCTACTGTTTAAGAGGGTTCGTACAACGTACCACGGTGTTCAAACACAGAACCACATAGTGATTCCTGGTCACTCACTCAAGGCGCCCATTGATGAACAAAGTAATGTGTTGCTCACATCCGTCGAAATTAAACACCACAGTTTGACTGTTTGCTGTCAGGAGGGTTCGTACGACGATCGCTTGAACAAGAATCACTAGGTGTTTCTGTGTTCGAACACAGCGTTACTTTGTGAGGACCCTATTCAACAGAGACTTACAAGTATTAATGTTTACCATTTTCCGTTGTTACAAGACGCACTTAAACGAAGCTTACTGTCCCCAAGTGATGAAGGCAAACAGCCATAAACCGGTAGTGGTATGTAAGTGCGGGGAATGTGAGCAACACATTACTCTGGTCATCCATAAGCACCTTGAGTGCTTGACCAATAATCAGTTTTTTAACACCGTGGTTCGTTGTACGAACCCTATCAAACAGTGACTGTGTTAATGAGTTAATGTTGTGCATATTTGGTTCAATCTGCAATGAACCTTGAGGAATCATTTTCCCAATATTTCGGCAAAAGTTTCACAACTGAAAAATTGTGTATTATTTTCCCACGAGTAGATACTCATGGGAAAATAACATCCGATTTCACCCTCATAAATTTTGATCTGTAAATATATCTTTTCTCTAAAATATGGAATGTTAATTTGTTATACATCAAATCTCATTTCTTGATTTTATTTTACTTCTTACATTTTTTTCTTTACAGTGTCGTTAGATTCCATTTCGAATACAAATGTTTGCGAAATTATTTTGGACAAACATGTGACAAGTTTTGCGATACTGATGCAGCCGAACACGTGTGTGACGATTCTGGCAATCCGATTTGTCGAACTGGTCAGTACGAATCTGATTGGTTTATTCATTTAGCCAATCATGTGTTCTCGTGATTGCGTGTAAAAGTGATCAATAAATATGCTATCGATTAAATATCTCGTACACGAAATGATTCGAAAATGTAGGATAAAATTATGGCAATACCTCTTTTGCGATATCAAACTAAATGATTAAGCTGCATCAAGTTATTGTTTTTTACTTTTATCGCGTAAATTATTTACATGCGTTTCCTTCATACTGTTCGTATTCATCAGGTGAGAACAAGGTTCGCATGTTTTCAAACAGTGGAATATTGGCTCACTGAATCTAATATTACTGTTTCCACCTGATGACTGCAAAAAGCCAGAAACTGGTGGTGGTGTGTAATTGCGAGGGATGTGAGCAACATATTACTTTGGTAAACCTAGTTTGAATCTTGGAGCTATCGTTGGACAATGTTTATACGATTAATAGCTTATTTAAACACTTGTCCACATGGATAGGAACAATTGAGGTTTAAAATTAGGGTTCTCGTGTTGCTACTTGGAACACTATCATGAAGCTATGATTTCCATTGCTTAAAGCAAACCGGTTTTGAGGCTCCAGTCTTCCGCCTTGGCTCAATCCTGTAAGTAAAAGCAGATCCACTGGGTCACACTGGACTAGACGAGAAGGTTAGGAGATGGACCTGATTGTAAGAGTAATTTTTGAAACAACAATGCTTTAACAGTAGATATAAGTACTTGTAACATGGAGGTTTCTTGGTAGAAATTTATATGCGAGAGTTGTATGTTTGTTATACAGTTTACCAAATTTAATTTAAATTTGAATTTAAATGATTTAAATTTGAAGTATATTTAAGTATTTAAGTATTCTCGTAGCAATCGCATTGCTCTTAACTCACAATTTATTCAAGCTAATCCCACGCGAATATACCCTGCGTTCATCTGATACGAGTTCCATAAATTTTTATCTGCGTTTCTCAAGGATTCTTCCTCGATGTCAAATCTAACCAGTGTCGCCTAGATCAATGTGTCGCGAATCCCCATTTTTGTAAAAATGGTGGAAGTTGTGTTCCCAGCCCCGATCATAAATCCCCTTCGCCATTTTGTCTCTGCCCGGCCGATTACTTTGGTTCCCGATGCGAATTTACCTACGATCAGACGACAGAAATCACCACGATCGAAACTTCAGTGTCACAGACACCCGCCGATCATACCCCAAAACTCTTCACAGAAATGAATCAGACAAACATGCGAGGAATTAGTACTGATTTAAGCGTTGGCCATCGTCCCACCCAGGATTCAGCAAGTCACACCACCAGAACGTTGACTCGCCTGAGCAATTCAACAGTGCCAGAATCGAAAGATGAACCCGCAATTCACGAGACTGTTTTTTCAAACAATGGTGAATCAGAGGTTTGTTTAAACGGTGTATTTCGACATACAACCATTAATTGGTGTATTTATATACTGATTAGTTAGATTTTATGGCGTTGCCGATGTGCTGTGATTGGATGCCGGTGATATAACCATATGACCCAAAAATAACGTTTTTATTGGTTTATATTAACAGCTAATCACATTAGTCGACCAATGGGCGAACTAGAATTCACGAACAACGAATCGATTTTAAACAAAAATATGCATATTGGAAATAACAAATTGAGAGCTTTTGAAATTTAGCTGGCTTATGGACATTACGGTCAAAATTTTTATCCATAAATTATTTTTATGATTTTGTACGAGAAAGTAAATAAATTATAGTGGAGCCGATTGATGTAATTTAGCTAAACTGACAAGATTCCAGATTGAAAAAGGTATGGTCACAAAATCACAGCTTCACAATAACCATATCATAGTAAATATTCTTTCCAGGAAAAATATTTGTGTAATATCAAGTATAATCCAGTTGTATACTTGCCATGAGTCAATACGCAGTTGTTGTTAAATCGTTTTGCAACAAATGTGTATCCAAGGTTAACAGCAATCGGCAACAACAATCGATCCTTATCTATTTTTGTTTAAATTTGAAACATTGAGAAAAAGACATCATGCGCGGAGTGGCCTATTTACTTGTAAACCATATTGAAGCAAGGTCACGTTCATTGAGTTCAAACGCGGATTTGTTTCATACATTTTGATTTCCTTTACATACGCCCGATGACATTCGGTTTTACTTTAACCATGGACACCTAACAAGACCCAGAACTTAATAAAACGCTAATTAGAATAATTTTCTTATCACATATCCTTTTCCGGCGAATTACCTAACCACAGTAGGATGCATTTTGCGTCCACCCCAGTAACCAGTCCTATCGACTTTGTCGGCAGCTCTCGTGACGACCGGTTACTCTTGAGTTCTCACACCACTGGATTCTTTCAAATGAGATTGCAACACTAGCCGTTATTGTCCGCCATCTATCTAGATCACAAGCAAGCCATCACTGAAACCATTCTCTTGCATACTCAAGCAACCCCAATTCTTATGAATTTGTTCTGACTGTAATTGCGCTTTCTAATACTTCTCCCTTTGCTTTGTCCTGGATGATGGTTTGCTGCCGGCCATCATAACGTTATTCTTTGCCACTCTCTATTAGTGAAGTTCACTTTGTTTAGTGTCTATTTTCCTCAAATTTGCGACCCAGAATACCATGGTAAACCAGCAAGGAGAAGACATCCCGAACGTCTAATACGCTCCTGGTTTCACATGTTTCATCAACCGATACTCAGTTTATCATCAATGTTCGACATCGACAGAAGAGGCCAACAACATCTGAGGTTATATTTCGCCAAGACTTATCAACGGTTGAGCCGTTTTTAACAACTGTAATGAGGAACGGATAATGCTACCGCTTCTTATCGGTTTTATTTAAAAAAAGATAAGAGCGATTTACTAGTGCTATCATCCCGCAAAATACCAAACTTTCTCGTTGAATGCCTAGTTTCATCGATAATTTATTCAAACCATTCTTCATTATCATCACGAACGCATTTCGTATCGATCGTTATTAATCTCATTTGCCGATCAAGAGACTGAGTACGATCGTTCCACAATAAGCATTTCTGACGCCTACTGGTCGCAGCTTTACGGCTGATAAATTTGAGGACTTTTCCCTATACTCAGTGTGAATAATGTAGGGTGTGTCCTTTCATTTATAAACCATCTGCACAATATTACCTTCCTTTAATCCATCTTTCAAGTCGTAACTCAGAATTATCCATTGCCTCTAAACCAGCAACATTGCCTACTGCTATTTTCGCTTAATCAATGTGAAATGAAGTTTTATTTCATTTTTCGAAAGCCCGCCTTCAAGCGTATCATAGTCCCGTTATTGATTGGAGTTCTCATCGTGTCATTGTTTCTGGCGTGTGTCGGATTCCTCATCTGGGCGATCGTTCATCTGGGAGGCAAAAAGGAATGGTGAGTAGATCCTCAAACATTGATATCCCCTTAAAACACTTCACCTTTACATTGGATATTGGATATTTCCACAGTTGTTCCTCGAGGCGATACGCGCAAGGTGTGATGAGTTCTTCAGCGAAGGTTCCAAGACGTTGGGCTTCAGTTGATGACTCCCCGACCAAAATGTATAACGTTGAAGAACGATATCTAAACAATGCGATATCATGTCTACCGTCTTTGAACACCGCCTCGATCGGGATGTGCCCTGAAAAGCTTAACTCTCTCTATGGTATGCATGCCTGTTCGCACTTGTTCGACCCAGCATTGATAAATCACCATGTGTTTCCGTGTTACGATGGATGCAACCAGTTTGCTACGCTATCGAGGCCAGCATCAACCTTGAACCGAAGACGCACCACAGATTTGGCCACATTCTTCGCCGGCGGATCTCAGTATTCCGACCCCAAAGTGCTGTTCCCGCAAACGTTCCTACCACCAAACTACCCTCAACTCTCTGAATCGATATTCGTAAGCAACCCTCAGCCAGACATGCCGGGATTTCAGCATCAGTCGGCCCCTTTGAGCATGTTTCCAGGCACGGCAGATTCCTTGATGCCAGATGGCGACAACCAAGAAACCGTCAGCTTAGCTCCACCACCGTCACAGTTCGCGGATGCGTCAACTTATATGCACACTGCATTTTGACTATTGTTTATGATCGAGTACAATCCATTATCTTTGATTTTATTAGTGAGCATTTTTAAAATGCCTTCAACTTGTCTGTAAACGACATATGAATTATTTGACGCATACACTGTTAAATACGTAACCTCCGCACAAACTGTGCCAATTTAAAATGTGTCATTCCATTATCTACCGACCTCACATGTCAATTTTTGTGACAGACAATACAGATTGAAAATATTTATTTTTTCGCTCATTGAGAATCGATCGATGACATTATTGTATGCAATGAAGTTTTGGTGGAGCAGACATCATGTCATCTTGTAACGGGTGGAATCTGAGTGTTCAACTGTCTATTACGCGTTGTCTGCATAGGTTTCAATCCATGCAATTTTAAGGTGGCTAACGGCATGGTATTTTCTTCAAAAAATGTGTTTCGAGTTTTGGTCTGCAGAAAATGATACTTTGATGTCTATTTTATCCGTTACCATAAATTATTTTGTCTAAAATACCTATTTCTATGAAAATAAAGAAGCTTTTGAAGGAATGGTTTTAAAGATTTTTCCTACGTCGCCCGTAATACGCTGACTTTCAACCCATGGTTACGGGCAGTTTCGTAACGAAACACCCGCCACGTTGTATACCCATTGAATGGTCAAGAAACAGCCTTGAAAGTTCATTCACAAAGGCACAATTGGCGCGAAAAGAGAGAGTATTTTTCATGCGGAAACGCGTTCTCATTGGCCCAGAGCTTCGGATTCAAACTTCAAACTCATGTTTCTCAAATGTGGAATTTCAGTCGCGGTGTGCATTTTGATTTCAAAGATGTTTGTAGTAAACGTTGAGATCAAAAGATTAAAATTACCATTTATATGTAAAACTTGCTAAGGAGTGCAATAAAAGTATGTTAAACAGTGCATATTACTTATATTTTTATGTATGTTATTTGTAAGTAGCTTTTTCTTACGCAAACCTTTATAAGAATATTTTTTCGCATGCACAACTACCCAAACACGGTTGACTTATCTTCTTTTGCATCTTTTTGCACCCTATACACTCTAGAAATCTTGTAAAAACACTTGCATTCATTCCAAACCTTTTTCATTGCCTATACTAAGTTGAGCAATAAGGGATGGGGATGTGAGCAACACATTACTTTGAGCAATATCTGTTTTCTTGTCGAAAAATGTATTATTATAAAAATAATTACCAAACCTTTGTTTTATGAGGAAATCACATAAAATTTAAAACAATAATAAAGAGCACACCAAATTTCAAATAATTACCTTAAATAATGTTTGAGATAACAAAGAGCACACCAAATTTCAAATAATTACCTTAAATAATGTTTGAGATACAAAATTAAAGGCAAAATCATCATTTTGCCTATCGCGTTTCACAACCACTTGATGTTTGTCTCTCGATTCATCACTGAGATAAATCTGTTTAACGCTTATCGCTTTCCCACACCAACCACAACAAGGTATGAGAAAACGAATCGATCAAAAGCATTCATTACGTTATAACGACAGCACCGCCTGCGGTGGCTTGACCACGTCTACAGAAAGTAAAATGGTCGTATTCCGAAAGTTCTACTCTATGGTGAGTTGCAATTAGGAAGTCGACCATTGGGCAGACCGCACTTGCGGTACAAAGACGTTTGCAAAAGAGATATGAAAGCTCTTGACATTGACCCCGCGAGTTAGGAAGAACTTGCGTTTGACCGCTTACATTAGAGGCTTTGTGTAAAGCGTCGTCTGCAAGCTACGGAGGAGCAGATACAGCTCATGGCTGGTGAACGCAGATCACGCCGCCGGCGTGCAACTGACGCCCTACAAACGAGTTCTGCCTAACTTTGCAAGGTCGCCGGGAGAGATTTTTCCTCCCGAATCGGACTGTTTAGTCATTCAAAAAGCTGTAGAACATGAAAATCCATGCGATTGTGATGTACATCCATGGGCGACATCGACCGAAGTAGGCCAACAACAACAATATTCATTACGTACGGAACAAAGAACAAAATACTCGCCAATCCTATATAGGGAACTCATGTGACCACAGCACTGATCCCGAAACATGTCTATCCCGGCTTTCACATTCATCTAATTGTCCATCGATTTGTTGCCAACGGGTATAATTAAAGCCCCAATAGTCAGGGTTCGCTTGAACGATCTTGGCAATTTGAGATGATTCAGTAATGGTTTAAGTTTCCCATGGACATATTATTCTGAGAATATTGCCGACAGAAGGGTTCTCATCCATCCTTCCGAAACCCGAATAGTATGACGATTCCTGCTCTCGGTTGAGTCCTTTCGCAATATTGAGACCTTCACAGCACACACCACCGCCCTATGACCGGTTTTGTATTCGAATTGAGTCCTCAAATTTATAAGAATAACCCAAGTCAGCAGGCATAGACAAAGTGTTGAATGATCCAAAATGATCCAAAGTCTAAGGAGGAAACAACCGTCCAACAGCGCTCACAGTGCTTGACCAATCGGTAGTAGTTTCACGCTGACAGCGTGATCCACTAAGGCAGTGTCACCTCTTCCCCAGCTTGAACACAAGGCTTTAGACAGTGTCGCCAATTTGAGCGATTAAGAGCAACATCCATTCGATTCGTGGAGTCAGATGAAAAGTAAAATCACACTGAAGGCGAACCGAGCCTAATCTTATCGACTACACCTAACGACGGCAAACAGCTAAAAACCTGTTGGAGTGCATGGGATTTGGGCACTCCTAACACTAAGTAAAGATAATTCTAAGCATATAATAGGGTGGTTAATACATGATTGTGCATATCGAAAAAATGATGTTTTTTAGTAAATTCGGGAGAAACTCAAAGTTGCTTTCGGCTTCT
>JACCGJ010023926.1:0-59821 GCA_013407085.1 Atriophallophorus winterbourni | reverse complement strand
CTTTTTAATTGTACTTCCATTTCCATCAATGTTTGTTTTAATCAAACATTATTCCAGAATATACTTTTTCCGCGCGCGTTTCTCTTCTGCTTGATTTTCGTGGTGCTGCGTTATTGCGTGTTTGCGAATCACGACGGTTAACAGCAAAATTGACTTTCGTCGCATTTTTCAGCTTCGCCAATTCTAATTGCTGATCAACGCGATACATCGGAGTTTGGAGCTGGAATATTTTTGTGTGTGGATATTTTGCATCGGACATTGAATTTTCACTTCTCGTGAGTTCGTTTCTTGTCTATTTTTCACTATAACATTTTCCTGTTATATTTTTTGCATTTATCCACTACATATTTGGTGAGTCCGAGCATTATATTATTGGTGAACCCGTATTCCATTTTTCGCTCAGAACTCCCGTCATTTTTTCAATTTTGCTATAATGTCGTCTGAACCCACTGAATCGCAAATGAACGTTATTAGCTGTAACACGCCTGCATTTGACCCTGCCAACCCGCACGTGTGGTTCATCCAAATAGAGGGTATGTTTCGTTTTAAACGGATCACGAAACAAGAGGTCATGTTTTCTTTCGTTCAATCACAATTACCGTCGTACATCGCGAAAGAAGTATTAGATGTTCTTGACCCCATGCCCTCTATTTCGCCTTACGACACACTGAAGGCCGCTGTGCTCAAGCGTACTATGGCCTCTGACGAAGCCAGGCTAAAACAACTGCTGGCTGGTGTAGAACTAGGCGACAGAACCCCTTCACAGCTGTTACGCCACATGCGTTCCCTGGTGGGCAACACAAAGTTAGACGATTCCGTCCTACAGCAACTTTGGCTGAACTGCCTGCCACACAGCACCACCGCCATCCTCGCCGTGTCGGTTGATAAGGTCTGCCTCGACACACTGTCCGAACTAGCAGATAAAATCCACGAAAATTTAGGCGGAACCAACGTTAATCAGGCAACCAAAGCGAGTTACGTATCAGAGCTAGAAACCTCTTTAGCTACGTTGACCAAAGAGCTCTCATCATTACAGCTCACAATCGCTAACATGGAACGTTCTAAACACTCCCGATCATTACTTCGTCACCGTTCCAGAAGTAGAAGCCGCTCTCACCCTCGCGATAACAACTGGTTTTGCTATTACCACCGCCGTTTCGGAGACGCCGCGCGTAACTGCCGTCCAGGTTGTAAACACCCTAACGCACACACAGCCACCAAGTCGGGAAACCGGGTTGCCAGTCAGTAATGGCGACGGCTGCTCCTGGCAAACCCCACAGTCGCCTCCTGTACGTATATGATGCGTCCAATAAACTTAACTTTCTCGTGGACACTGGTGCCGAAGTTAGCGTTATAACCCGTAGCCGCGAAAAACGTGACTTACGTCCATCAGGCATCACACTGCAGGCGGCTAACGAATCGAAAATTTTGACTTACGGTGAGAAACTTTTGAAACTCGACCTCGGACTTATACGTGAATTCCATTTCGTCTTCTTGATAGCCGATGTTCAGAAACCTATCATCGGTATCGATTTTTTGACGAAATACGGTCTCGTAGTCGATCTCCGACACCGACGGCTACATGACAGTACTACGTCATTGAACGTGTCCGGCAAACTATGTTCTATCATCTCACCAAGTCCTCGCATATTCGTGCCCAACAGTGCCACATACAGTGACATCTTGCGTTAATTCCCGAACTTGACACGCGTATCGTCATGCTCGGAGACTCCCACCCACGATGTTCAACACCACATCGTTACTAAAGGGCCTCCGGTGTTTGCCAAAGCTCGAAGGCTGCCTCCGGAAAAACTTAAAGCAGCAAAATGTGAATTTGAACATATGGCTGCGTTGGGTATAATTAGACCATCAACCAGTCCGTGGGCATCGCCGTTACACATGGTCGCCAAGAAGAACGGCGATTGGAGACCTTGCGGCGAGTATCGTGCGTTGAATAGCGTTACCCAACCCGACCGCTACCCTATTCCGCACATACACGATTTCTCACTTAGCCTTCACGGAAAATCAGTTTTCTCTAAACTAGATCTCGTACGTGCATACCACCAGATTCCCATGGCCCCTGACGATATTGCTAAGACTGCCGTAATTACGCCATTTGGTCTTTTCGAATTCCTTCGCATGCCCTTTGGTTTGCGCAACGCAGCACAGTCTTTTCAACGGTTCATGGATCAGATTCTTCGTGGTCTTGATTTCGTCTTCGTGTATATTGACGATGTATTGGTAGCTAGCTCATCACACGAAGAGCATGTACGACACCTCCGTGAAGTCTTCCAACGCTTCGCCCAATACGGCGTTACTATCAATCCCGACAAATGCGTTTTTGGCCAGTCGACCATTGATTTTCTCGGCCATAGGATTGACAGTAATGGAATAAGCCCACTGCCCGAAAAGACACGGTCCATACTTGAATACCCAATGCCACAATCAATCAAAAGCTTACGCCGTTTCCTAGGCGTCGTTAACTACTATGGACGATTTATTCCCAACGCCGCTAAAATACTTCAACCGCTAACTGACATGCTTAAAGGAAATCCCAAAAAGTTGACGATTACAACCGCTGCAGAATCCGCATTCGTCGAGGTTAAAGAACTTTTGAGCAACGCTTCCGCTCTGAGTCACTTAAAAACCGACGATAACGCACATTTGGTCCTGAAAACTGACGCATCACAAGTCGCAGTCGGAGCCGTACTACAGCAAGAAGTAAACGGAGAGATACATCCACTGTCCTTTTTCTCACGGAAGTTACAACCAGCCCAGACTAGGTATAGCACTTTTGGACGCGAACTTCTCGCCATTTACCTAGCTATTAAACACTTCCGTCACCTACTCGAGGGACGCACCTTTACTGTGTTCACTGATCACAAGCCAATCGTTTATGCGTTCCGTTCTCCCACAGATCGAAACTCTCCAAGAGAAATTCGCCAACTTGACTTCATCGCGCAGTTCACTACAGATATTAGACATATCGATGGTGACCGCAACATAGTCGCTGATGCCTTATCGCGTTGCACTATTCAACAGATAAGCAACTCAGTACTCGATCTCAGAGAACTGGCCAGTCATCAGGAAAACGACTCTGAATTTTCCGAAATTGTCGCAAATAAGTCACTCAAATTTGCCCTTTTGCCGCTGCTTGATTGCGACGCCAAGATCCACTGTGATATATCAACCGGTAAACCGAGACCTTTCGTCCCGCAAATATATCGCCGGAAGATTTTCGATCACTTTCACGGATTGTCGCACCCCAGTATTCGCTCCACCGTAAAACTCATAACAGATCGCTTCATCTGGCACAATATGCAGCGCGAAATACGCCAATGGGCAAAACACTGTGTGACTTGCCAGATCAGCAAAATCCACCGGCACACCCGTGCCCCCTTGAGTACATTCCCAGTACCCGATGGTCGATTCAAACACGTTCACCTGGACATCGTTGGTCCCTTACCGGTATCCTGAACGTATAGTTATATCCTGACCTGTGTCGACAGATATACACGCTGGCCCATGGCAGTTCCTTTGCGAGATATTTCTACTGAAACTATCGCGCGAACATTCGTTGATTCTTGGATCTCCATCTTTGGCGTGCCTACAACCATTACCACTGACAGAGGATCGCAATTTACGAGTGTTTTGTTCCGCGAACTAAGCCGCTTACTCGGATGTGATCACCTGCGTACCACCGCATACCATCCTGCAGCTAACGGACTCGTTGAACGTTTCCATCGACAGTTAAAGGCCGCCCTCACCGCTTGTTCAGGAACAGAATGGTCTGAATGCCTTCCTGTCGTACTTCTCGGTATTCGAAACACCGTTAAGGAAGACATCGGTTGTTGTCCTTCAGAGTTGGTATTTGGCACCACACTGAGACTGCCTGGCGAGATGGTACTCGACACACGCACTACCGGCGAGGTTGAACCAGCATCCTACTGCTCCAGACTCAAGCAGCATTTTCAGTCTATCAAGCCCGTCCCCACACGTTTTGTCGACCGTCCCTCATTCATTCACAATGATCTCAAAAATTGCCCCTTTGTTTTCGTTCGAGTTGATGCTGTCAGGAAGCCATTAAAAACCCCGTACGAAGGACCATTTAAAGTAATCGACCGCAAACCCAAATATTTCGTTTTGTTACGCAACGGCGTTGAAGACACAGTCAGCATAGATCGCTTAAAACCTGCATACATCGAGGAAAAACCGTCACAAGAAGCTACCCCTTCAACTCCACCCACACAGCCTATGACGACCAGTGACGTTACATCCAATCGACCCTCACCCATCCTGTCTACTCCTTCATCTCGTCACACACGTACCGGCCGCAGAGTGAGGTTCCCCGCAAGACTGGTTGAATACATGCCATAAACGATGTATCGAGCGTTCATCCGTCGACTCACGCTCTAGGGGGGGAGTTCTGTAGCAACTTGTAATTTCACTTTCTTTTTAATTGTACTTCCATTTCCATCAATGTTTGTTTTAATCAAACATTATTCCAGAAAATACTTTTTCCGCGCGCGTTCCTCTTCTGCTTGATTTTCGTGGTGCTGCGTTATTGCGTGTTTGCGAATCACGACGGTTAACAGCAAAATTGACTTTCGTCGCATTTTTTCATCTTCGCCGATTCTAATTTGCTGATCAACACGATACAATGGAGTTTGGAGCTGGAATTTTTTTGTAGTGTGGATATTTGCAATCGGACATTTATTTTTCACTCTCCTTGAGTTCGTTCTTTTGTCTCATTTTTAATATAACAATTTTTCCTGTTATATTTTTGGGGGGCACTTAAAGCCAACCACAGAGGTAAGCCCTATTAAAGCGGTGACCGTCGAAAAGGACTAACGGATTCTGGTTATGGATTCCAGAATCGAAGGCTGACACTTGTCGAAGATAGCACGCTAAACACCCAGGATGCCCTGGGCATGCGTCGGGCGTTCATTTGCGTCAATTACCCCGCAAATGTTCCACACACTTTTTCGCTGCGTACATTCGCGTCCCTTGTTGGAATATGGGCTACCTGTTGCATTCCCTCAGTCTAAAGGCGAATGCGACTCCTTGGAGAGGGTACAAAGGAGGGGCACTAAGATGGTTTGTGGAATGCGCCAACTCGCGTACGAGGATAAGGGGAGCTTACTGAAACTCTACCCCCTAGAACTTCGAAGAGAAAGATATGACCTGCTCCTGACACGCCGTATTCTTCTCGGTCAATATGGAGACGAGTTCCTCCAGTACTTCCGATTAGTAGGCGAGTCGAGGACATGACTTTACGTTGCAGAAGCCTAGAAGGCTGAAGCTGAATAATGCGAGCACGCTATCCACGCGGGTGGTAAACACTTGGAACTCACTACCGAAAGGGCTCCTGTCTCTACCATCTGAACAGCTATCCAAAAGCGCGTTGGATCAGCATTTGTTGAGACGATGGACTTGGATCCCCGGAGTGTATAGTGGTGTTCCTCCACTCTCAGGTTTTGCCTTGTCAGCAGAAGTCACCCATGTCTATTACTGTGATGAAGCTTAAACGAGATTTTATCCCTTCTGCTTTCAATTCAAAAGAAGAAGAATTAATAATTGACGATAGAATACAAGGTAGAGGAATGCTGAAAATTCGTGAACACGAATAAAGTCATTCTTCTTCATGCTAGAAATAGCCTTACGTCGGCGAAAGCCGACTTGCCCGCTAGTAGGATATTTCTTTTTTAGGGATTGGTTTAATATCTGATTTAGTTTACGCCGGATGCCTTTCCAGAATTTTTTTATTTCAGAATTTTCGGTTTAAAACTCGGTGTCGCGTAATTGTTTTAAAGTGTGCGCGTTAGAAATTGTCCTTCGTTGATACGAAAATATGATGAATTTAGAAACAGATGTCGTTATACAAATGTGAGCAACACATTAAGATAACGTTACAATTTACTCAAAAATTGATGTCAAATTATGTTGAGAAATTAATGATGTGCAGGGTCGATTCGATGGCCTTGCTAATTCTTTCTCACCGTCAGCGGCGACAACGCTCAAGTCGTTGTACAGACACCGGTCGTGCCATAACACTACCGCCTCGGTGCGCATAGTAAATGGTATCGAGCATGACTTACCCAGCCATCGCTCCAATGAAATTATGTGGGAAAAGTTCTCTTTTAAAATAATTCCGAACGTAACATAACATTCGTCAACTTTATCCATAATGAGGCCGTTTGCCGTTTTGTTTGAAACGTTATAACATACTTACAATAAAAATGGTAAGCGTCTTGTAACCTACGTGTTGACAAACCGTCAATCGCAAATATTCAGATTGGCGATTTCCCTTATGTATAATTTTCTCGGTAAATCTTATTGCTCAGGTTTATAATATATGAGCAAAAGCGACTTGCTAGAAAATACGTTTTAGCGGTAGGCCAGCGTGAAGCAATCAAAGGATTAATTTAGTGTGAAATTTCTTATAGAGCTTCATACAGGCGCGTTCTGTATACAATCTGTTATCTTATTATTATATACATGGAATATTTGGGTGTGCATAACCCATTAAGCACGGCTCACCACATCAAGGTACTTGTTGAAATTAATGAAGACGCACATCACTAGTAGGGATTTTTTTATCTGTTCTTCTCCTCGACTATGTTGGTGAGTGAGAAGAGATGCTGTTCACAAGGGCTTGACCTTTTATCGTCTATCAATTAGAATGCATACATTGCTATAACAGAGAACCATATACAAAATGTCTACAGAAATCGGTTCACATTCCATATCAGCTTTAGTTTCGAATTGGTAGGAAACTATATCATTAAGGCCTTTCTCATCAGATTCGCGTCAAATCAAATTATGTTCAATAAAATATGTTTGAAAAAGCCGATCAAGTCGAAGATAAATAAATGCAAACATTTTTCGAGAGCGACCACACCGAATACTGAACTGCAGTTATCTTAATATTATCATGTATGCTTTTGCATTGATTTAGCCTAGATGCAAAAACCATAAATAAAGTTTGTATAAAGCAAACAGGGAGTGGCAGAGAACAGAAAATTGTGCGGTAACAGAACCCCCAAATCACGGCCCATGAAAATGTCGTTCAAACAACATTCATTCGTCCGGCCAAACATAATAGCGAACAGTGCCATAAGCATCATCTTGAAGCAAAAGTATGGAGCCAGACAAAGTGCCATGAATATTGAGCCTTTTCTCTTTAGAATCATTACCGAGCAACGAGTTAACCTTAGGGCTGCACGGCATTTTCACGATTAGAATTGATATCACCTGCGCAGCAGAATAGGGCTCTCGTATATTCCTATGTCTCACGTTAAAGTTCTTCGTTATTTCTTCTTAATTATGTATGCACGGCTTGTAAATTCTCGACCTCTTAATTTTAGTATGTGCTCATCAACATAAAAATTCAAATCGCGTGTAGAATCTATTATTGTTAATTCATTAAGTGATATTCTATTTATAAATTCTTTATTAGATAATTTATACTCTCATAGTATCCCGGGTTTCTGATTTCATCTCAACTTTTCTAATATAAGTATGTCATGGGTTCCTGTAATATTTCTTGGTTGACTTTGATTGCAATAAATTCTGGTTCCGAGATTCATATGGGATAGACGGATTTTCCAAAAGATTCCCGAAAATGATAAGAATTTTTGTCGTTTTCACATTTTGAAGAATCTTTTAAAGTAATCATCTATGCCTTGTACATTTAAATTTATATCAAGCGTTTCCAATTTTGAATAAGCGATTATATTGCTGTTGGCGACGGCGCATGCAGTATTTGAATAACGGAATTAAGTATAACCTATACTACATTCAGAATTAGCGATCAGATAACGAAGTATATTCGAGTATTGAACAAATTATTTAAAATGTATTAAAAATGTTCATGGATATAACAGTCAAAATTGGCGCATATTGCAATAGCAACAATTATCATCCAGAGACAGTAATGAGTGACTAGAGTCCTCAATTTAACAGCATAAACGTGAGTGAATTCATGTAGATTAATGGAATTTATCACTCCACAAATGAAGCTTATCATCCTGCACCAAATAGAATTGAAAACGTACCGTTTTTTGAAACAACAGATTGAATGCGTTAAGATCCTGCTCCAAAGTTCTTGTTGATCATGCGTGGGCAGAAAAAGTACGGAATAAATTATGTTCGGTCGATGATTGCAAGCGCATTCTGATCATATGCTCATGCTCAGTGGACAATAGTCCGTCCATTTGTAGCGGACTATTGCCTCAACACATTCAGAATTTTACATGTCCACCTATTCAACATTTGGGTAACACACGATTCAAAGGTCAACCAACGTCACGTGTACAATTATCGATCTTCGCGCCCGGTCAGCCATATCCACCACCTTTCAAAATACACATTCAAAGGCGCGAGGCAACGGACAACCCGATCAGATATAATAACACTGACAGGCAGCGAACAACTACACTGCCTCTGTACTCCATTACATTCTTTTTGTTTTCGTATCAACCAATGTACAGAACAACACCATCGTTCTACAAAGATTACATTCAACCTTTCAGTGTTGTTCTCTGAACCAAAACGTGGGGGTTTCGAAAGCAAAAGCCAACGCTAGGAGCCGTTATCAGCAAGCACCGCTAGTATCGTAACCAAAAATTCAGAAACCAGATTGATGAAACACTGTTTAATTAACCGGAAACCGCGTGAGAATCGAATGGTCTGAACTTTATTACTCTAAGAACAAACTCAGCAACCACGTGATCTCTCACAGATCATATTACAATTACAATGTGTACGTACAAATATATATATATATGAAATGTATATTATGCAATGCATGATAAGCTGATTTTAAGAACCAAAACAATAGTGACACTTTGTTTGTTTAAGATTTCTTCATCAAAACAATATCTGCGGAAATATTAAAAAATTAGAGTAAAGTCAGTGTTATCACTAAATTATATGTAGGTAGATTCAACGTTCATGCACGATTCAGAATTCATTCCTTAATTATTGATTTGACTGAACATAATGGTCGCCGAAATCTGATGCTAAGTGCATGCGTGCACCGCTATGGTTTAAAAACAAGTTGCCATTTCGGCATGTGTCAAAATCAGCATCATTAAGCTTTACTCAAAGTATGAAAGAAAATCTTTGATTTCAAATCATATTCCTTATTTCCTGTAAATGTTCCATTTTGGACCCACAAAGATAGAAACTATGTTCACGACCTTATTAATAGGGCACTTTGATGTGCCGCTACTTTATCACCAATAATCAGAAGCTTTCAAAAAATAGAACATTTGAAAAAAGTGGACGCAACGTGAGTGTAACTGAAAGAACAGCAGATACACCGCGCTCATAAAATCCAAACGCCCGAATCTCATTTATTACGGAATAATGTTTAAATATGATATTAAATCGAAGGATCACTAAACTTCAGAAATCTATTGTTCATGCTCGGTGAACTACATCTGTGAAGCAATTCCATAATTATACTGAAACGTCTTTGCTTGTGGTGTGTTATTCTATGCCATCGGAAGAGTGCCTATTTTTGCCACGTAAATAGATCCATTAGCGATCACGTGCAATCGAAATCTGGTTACTGTTAGAATTTGGCCGTCGTTGTTTGAGATGTATGTTTTTCTACATTTTCTGGTGCCACATCAAATTAACTGAAAGTCTATTCGAGCGTATTTCCGCACTCATTATAGCTGATCAGGTCAACTGTACCGATTTTACATACGATATACACCGTTTGGAGTATATTCAGCGTGCGATTGCAGCCAACAATAAAAGAAACACTGAGATTCCATTAATTAGTCACTCGGACGAAAAATTCATGACCGTTACTTATTATGCCAGATCACACTTGTACATCCATTGAGACCGTCATGTTTCATATATTGATGTAAAAAATAACTTATGTAAAAAGACCAAATTCAGGTATGAATTAAATTTGGCTAATCGTGTCTCAACAGATATCACCAGTGGTGTTTTGCAAAGATTGTAGCTTACACCAATACTGTTCCTGATCGACTCAGCCGATACATAACGACATTAGGATTACTTACTCATTTACTGACGACAAATAAATAAAGCCGAACCAGCTATGTTGAAGATTGTTTTTCACTACAAAAAGAACTGAATGCATTGTGAGACTGGTCATCAGAAATTATATCCTCCACTCACCGAAATCAATGATCGTGCAGGAGCATCTTTCTTTAACCTCACTTGATAAACACCGTATACATAACATAAAGCCGTTGCCCAAAACGAGCTAGTTGAACTGCCTCAACAACATCTTAACTTTTCGATTCTCTTGATCTTGGTACGCACTGCGCAGTAGTTGTTGATTTCTAATTTGTTTCAGTTTGTAAACAACGTACGCATATATTGAAGAATGTTTTTTCTGGCATCACATTGTACTACCTCTTACCTCATATCACCCGATTCATCGCTACACCATGTCGTATCGACCAAATGTATATATACTAATGCCCAATGTTCAGTCAACAAGCTGGCAGAACTCATTGATATCTGTGTAGAACAATCCCCTGACCTTGTTGCTGTGACGGAAACCTGGTATCAGCCCATTATGACGGACAGTGAACTCTCAATCCCTAATATGACACTTTTTTGTCATGACCGTGATGGCCCGGGAGGCGGCGTTGCATTGTATTATCACAAGCGCCTCAATATTAATATCATTGCAGATACTGATCTTTCACTCACAGACACGCTGTGGTGTTCACTTGACCTGGAATCTGGTGAGAGCTGTACAATTGGTGTTATATATCGCTCACCAACTTCGACCGTCGATCATAATGATGTGTTAGTTGAAAGACTTCAGCGCATCAGCGCTCGGCCACATGCTCAAATATTGATTATGGGGGATTTCAACCACCCGCAGCTATACTCGAGAAATCAACACCCAATTACCTCACTGGAACACAAATTTCAAGAAGTATTTGATCTAGTCCCCCTGTACAATCACGTTTGCAACCACACACAAATGCGAGGGACAGACCGGCCCTCTGTTTTGGACCTAGTTTTGAATTCCAACGAATCAGCTATTGAATTAGTACACTATGAAGCTCCATTGGGACGGAGTGACCATGTGATGCTCGTGTTCGATTATGTCTGCAGTGCATCGAGACACAGTGACGAATCTAAAATCATCCGTAGAGTCGACTTTTGGAGACTCAAAGAAGCACTTTGTGAGCTGAATGATGTTCAACTTGATTCTAGTGACTCAAATACACATTATAATTCTCTGATAAACTACCTTTAGATGCAAATCCAGTCGAACTCTCGATATATCCAGAAGAAAAATGTCCACACCCTCCGTTTCTCTGTTCGCAGCATAACTATAAAATGGATTTCATTGAAAAGGCGTGCTTGGGTTACTCATTGCAATAACGTCACCCCTACATCTTGGTTACAATTTAGCAGAATACGTAACAGAGTCACCACCCTAATTCGGCAGGACAAAAAACAGTACCAGCAACATATGGTGGAACGAATGAAAGCGAATCCGAAACTATTGTACAAAATTGTGAATGACAGAACCAAAGTTAAACCAGGTGTTTTCCCGATCATGACAGAAGAAGATTTGACTGTCACAGTCCAAGAGACGGCGGATGCGCTTGCGTGCTTTTACTCTCAAGTCTACTGCCCTAAAAAGCAATTATTGCATCATGAATTATCAAACACTGTAGAACCACTAACTGAGCCCGTGATCGATCAACTGGTGGTAGAGCGACACTTACGTCGATTGAATACAAAGAAATCTCCTGGGGAGGACAATATTACCCCAGCGATTCTTCATGTGTGTTATAGAGAGCTTTCAAATAGCTTAGCGGCGGTTTTCATCCAGAGTCTTGGTGAAGGTTGTGTACCTTTGGCTTGGAAAGCGGGTGTGGCAGTCGTTCTGACGCAGCAAATTACAGACCTGTAACGATGCTACCATGTAATTTAAAAATTATGGAGCGCATTATATCTGAATGTATTGTGGGTCAGCTTGAAGCACGACGTCTTTTGTCAGCAGCACAACACGGGTTCCGCCGGACCAGATCTGGTCTTTCGAATTTACTGATCACACTAAATGATTGGACGATGTCGCTCGATCAAGGCTATACGGTACATGCTTGTTATATTGATATTTCAAAGGCTTTTGACAAGGTCGACCACAGCTTGCTTCTGCAAAAGCTAGGGCGATATGGAATAACAGGTAACTTACTATCGTGGCTAACAGATTATCTGACCGATCGGCACGTGCGAGTTCGCATTGACGGAGTATTGTCGAAAAGTATCGATGTCACAAGCGGGGTGCCTCAAGGTTCAGTGCTCGGACCTATTCTTTTCCTCTTATATATAAATGATATAACTGAAATAGTGCGATGCAAGCTCGTTCTTTTTGCAGATGACATTAAAATATGGAAGCAAATCCGATCTAATGAAGATTGTTTAATGCTGCAAAACGACTTGGATGTTCTGTATCGCTGGTCTCTAGAGAATAAAATGCCTTTCAGCCTACGTAAATGTCATATGTAACAGCTTGGCCGTAACTGCGAATATACATACCATCTAGGCCACGATATCCTAAATTGGACCACTACTGAAAAGGACCTCGGAATTTGGATTAATAATAACCTGAAACCGAATATGCATTGTAGAAAAGTCTTTAATCGGGCATGTGGTAAATTAGAAATCTTGAGAAGAATTTTGGGACGGTTCTCGTCCAAAACAATTCCTCGTATTTCAAATACTTACATTCTTCCAACGATGGATTATTTGATCCAAGCCTGGGCACCGTGGTTGCGTAAAGACATCGAGATCCTGGATCGAATATACCACAAAGCTACAAAGTTAGTTGAATGGATGCAGCGGGTCCCGTATCAAGAGCGAATGGCCATCCTTGGTTTGCGTGATTTTACACGAAGACGAATGAGGATCGACCTGATTCTGGCTTACAAGATACTGCGGATCGAAAACCATCCGCTTAGCGAACTAATAAAAGTAAACTTCCCTCGAAATACACGCAGTCACTCGTGTTGTCTCGAAATACCGCACTCAAGACTTGATTGTCGTCGCTATTTCTTCTCTGTGCGTATCTGCTTTCTATGAAATGCGCTACCGCAAGATGTTGTGAATGCAACGACAATTGATGTTTTCAAATCGAAATTGGATGCATACGTCAAACAAAACCCTGAATTTGGCCCGGTGTATTGAAGCAACATGAACCCAGAAAAATATTAACAATGTGATTTTGATTAAATATTTCTTTTTGCAATAGTTGTCATCCAATGGTACGTGTAAAGCATAAGCTTTTTATCACCATAAAATCTTGATTCTTGATTCTTGATGGTACAACTCTTCCATCACTCTTCAATGTTCAATACTATCGTGGATAATATAATAGTTTTGTATATATATGTTTACATTCACTGCTCTTAAGGATGTGGCGGGTGGTCGTTTTTGGGGTTGAGTCTCAGCCTGTACAAATGACAAAAGAATCACATGGAGGTCCAATTCAAATGCGCATGTAGCCCGTTTAAAGGCATATGAACCCCGTCGTGACGTTTGCACAACTTTTTGCAACAAATCCTGTGCTTATATCAAGCTTTGCTCATTTTACCATTATTACTCTAGTAAAACATTACAGTCAAATCTTGATGACTGCAAGTTTAAGGTCAAGTTGCGCGAAGCTGTTGGTGGATAAATTCTAATCACGCTTCCATATTTCCTTCGACTGTAGGCGGTTGAGCACCAGGCATTTCGATATTAAGTATAAAGTTGGCAAGGTTCACACGTTGTTCTTTCGAATTATCTGGAATGTGTGTACGGTTTTTTCACCAGCACGTTAAGAGGCCGTCGATTCAGGAGAGAATTCCATTATATGTGTGAACAATGTATGATCTAGGAAATCACTAACCTGATCCATGCAAAGTGCCGCACAGTCATAGTCTGCAAGTGTACTAAATGCTGATAGGTCGCCCTGGCGTAGACAGATATGAGAATGAAATTTGAACAATAAAGAATACATAATTTTTGTTTTTATAAATTTTTATTCGACAATGTTTGGAAATAGGGTAAGCCATTTAGCGTCTAATTCTCTCCTATAGGGTAACACGTTAGGGAGGTTTATTATACAATCTGGGAGCTTATTGTCCACAACTTTGCTGAAAAACTGTTCACGTACCAACAGTGTGGGTCTACTCTTATGAGGTTTCATTGAATTAACCCTTGTAACAGTTTATGGAGCAAGTTTCATTAATATATAATATAGTCAGTAATATAGTAACAAGTGAGACCCGTTGAAATCTTGAAGGCTTCTATTAGGTCGCCTTAGAGCCGCCGTCTCTTTTGTGAGAACAGATTGAAGTCATTGAGTCGTTCCTCATAGTTGAACTTGTCTGACCGTTACCCATCCTAGTCACAAGGCTGGTATCCGGGATTAAACACAGTATTCTAATGACTACTTTAAATGTGGAAATAAAGATGAAAATGTTTTCGCCATGACAACGCTGAGCGCAGTCTGAAGAATCCTCTGTGAGTCTTGTTTGCTGCTTCTGCACCTTGAGTAGACAAACTAAATCCTCTGTGGTAGCAATACCGAGATTCTTCACTTTCTGAACAGCAGCTATTGTGATGGTTACTTCGATGACATCTAGTTATAATTCCGCTAAAACAGTTGTCAGAAAGCTGCTCTATGCAAAATTTAGTAGCAAGTCCACTCGATTACTATTTCTAATTCAGAGATAAGTGGGTTCCTAGGATCTTATCATCATCACCAAACAAAAAGCACCGTGAACTTAAACAGATTCCCAGATCGTTTACATAAAAAGAAAAAATAATGGACCCGGCACTGAGCCTTCAGTCACATCACTGTGTATCACTGATTTATCCGAGGACACCCCTGCAAACCTTACGTCGATAGTACGATTGGCCAAGTAGCTGTCTAACCATCGATGTAGTTTACATGTCACACCACATGTTCTTAGCTTGTACAGAAAGTACCTATGTTTCACTGAGTCAAGGACCTTTAGAAAATCAGGGTAGCATACTTCGACAACTATCATTTATGCAGCCGTAATGCCACTTCACCATGAAAGCTCAGAATATTAATTAGGCTGGATCTTACTTTCCAGAGTCCCTGATTGGTATCGTATACTGAGGAATATGTTACCACATGTTAACATATCTGTTACCGAATGAATTTTTCCAAGCACTTGCAAATAATTCTAGGAATGGCTTACTTGCCTATAGTTGCGTACATCCGAACTGGAAAACTTTTTGAACTTTATCAGAGCTAACCGTGATTTTGAGCCTAACTTTTAGTACACCATCTGAGTCATATGGTCTTATTTATTTTATTGATATATGTATGCGTTTCTACCTATACCTACCTATACCTATCACATGGTAAATTTGATTGATTTTTCAACTGAACTGATTCACATTGAAATTTGAATGTCAACTTGAAAGTTTGCTTCTTACGAATCCTCTGATATCGAATTTATTTGATGAACAACGGATTTCAATATAGTAGGTGACGAAATGCGCGAGATTTTCCCAATCGTGGCGAGCACAAGTACCGGTAGTCAAGCCCAAAAGCTTCAAAAGAGAAGAAAACTACGCCTAACTTAAGTAATAAGGGTCCTAACAAAAGTTGTTAACTTGTGTAATGCACTCTTAGAAGAGCTTATTGCAACAACATCATAAAACCAGTGTAAACAACTAGTGCAAATAATATCCTGCTTGTAATTCACTGGGGAGCTGTACAAAACACTGACGGATTTCTTAAACTGAGGTTCTTTCTGGAATATGTTGCGAGAAGGAAGAGATGCAGCTCACAACAGCTTAACCTTCTGTTAAGCATAAAGAAAAAGCTTGAACTTTCAACTTTTAAACTGAAGTTTTGAATCATAATTCATGAACTTTCAATAGGCTATTTCTGGCGGTCAAAACAAATGATTTACATGTCTTCTCCTTAAATTTTAAATTAAATGTTTGTCTTGCTTTTTTACGTATTTCCATTGCATATCACTGTTATCACAATCACAGTTCTATAGCTCTTTCATCTACTAAACGTATTTCTGATATGAACAAAATCTAATGAAATTTAAACATGTAATTCTTCGTTATATTCTTACTGATAATAGGGCTCTGTTCATTTCACTTCAAATTTCACATAAATATAACGAATTGTATCAATGGAAATCTATTTTTGTTGATAATAACAATGCAGTTCATCAATCAAATTTTTCGATATATAACTTTTGTACTCCTTCTGCTCTAAACATAATTGTATTGTACCTGGTGGCTGAATAATCTAATTTGTTTTACTCGCTTTGAAATTTCAATAGTTTAAATGTATAGTTCAATAGTTTATTACGATTTTTAGAAGCACGAGAGATTTTAAATATTTTAGGTTGACTTGCAAAGCAGATCACAAATGTAAAGCTAAGTAAAGTTAAGGTCGCCATGGCTTTATATAGGGGCGCATTCACGTTCCGTCTGCGCCATCGCTGGATTTTTGTGGCATTACTATTGGTATATTATCAACTTGGAACACGGCCACCCATTACATCCTCTAGAGCAGTATTATCCTACGGAGCATGCATGTCAATCGCGTCAATTGCGTCAATACCTTGTTTTCAATGCTGTCTAGGCCTGGGTAACCTGACAGTATCCTAGCCCGCATACAGTCACCGACTGTTTGGCACTTTGCCTGAATATGGCTTGTGCTTTCATATATGCATATTTCAATGCTGGGTTTCAAACAACATCCGTTCAGGTTTTTATGTGTGGGTATATTCGCTGTCCATCCGGAAATTAAATAAGTGAAAAATCTGCCGAGATAAAGAGCTGTTTTCTGTTCGATTTTCACGTTTTCTACGTCAGAACTCACTTGGGGGTTGTTTGAAATCACCGGCGCAAATACGATCATTTTTATCCTGCCCCATGATATATTGAATATTTCTAGGACAAAAGTTGGGCTTGAACACGTAGTTGTGAATAATGTATGTACCAAAGCACAAGGCTGATCCAGGCAAAGTGCACGTGAGCTATGATACTGTCAGATTTTGAGGGCCTAAACAGATATGAGAAAGTAAAGAGAAATGGGCATTGCACTCAGGCTCGACGAAGTTCAAGCATTCAGCTCACTACCGCCGGTAAATCAATTCTGCACGGTATTAGCCGCACAGCACAGAGCTGCTGCACGTTCATACATCCGTATGAATATTAGTCGTTCTGCATTATACTTTGATATGCATGGCAATAATATGCTGATATAGTCACCTCTTAGAAGACTCGAGGAGTTAAATGACCAACGTTTAACCAACTGGTTCTCGGGTGGATGCTAAAGTTCTATGCGCTTTTAAACGGATCGTTCAATCAAACGTGTGTCGTGTTAATTTCAAATAAGCACATGCTTAATTCTCATTATTTAATATGCATCATGCAGAGTAACGGTAGTGTTTTCTAAGTCTGTGGTGTCAAATATGCTTGTCGCTAAATTACAATGGCTGAGTTTTAAGCAGCAGTTCGCACGATTTTACTGTACGGGTGTGAAATCTGGACACTGAAGAAATAAAAATTAAGATGTCTGCAGCTTTTCGATTATCTCTGTCTCCGCCCTATCGATGAGGTAAGTTGGCACCATCAGATACATAACGTAACTATCCCTAATAGAATGTTTGATACCGACGTAAATATAGAAAACAAGATATCATGTATACGTCACTGGTTAGGTCACGTATCGCGAATAGGCTTGTTTGCGATTTCCGGTTTTTTTGCAATTCATAACTCTAATTGGCTTCGACGTTAAAGTGGCTTGACTCTGCCTTGTCTCAAGCAGATGAAAACCTTAACACTTAAACTAGGTGGAGTTGCTTCAACCGGTCTGTCAGGTCTGGAGCAAAGAGATCTGAATACACAGTGGCTTGTTACTCTCACAGATATGGCTCAAAATTGTTCTCAATGCTGGCATTGTTGTAAGCATCTTCTTGGAATGTTCGATTAATCTTGAATGTTTTTATCTGCAATGGCGAGGAAAGCTTGTTCTGATGCAAGCGAGTAAAAGCCTTAAGGAAGCTGTCATGCTTTTATTGCTATACTCGTTCGCATGAATTCATCGACTGCTTGTGTGATTCGAGTTGTCGACTCCTCATTCCAGCGTATCTGCGCTTAATATTCGGATTAAGTATTTATTTAAGTCCCACGCTTCCCCATCCTTTTCAGATTTTAATATTTCATGGTTATAAGACAATTGAGAACTTAATACGTGCTGCGGATTTAATGCTTTCCGTGATGATAATGACTATCAAAGTGCCGAATGTTGGTCTGCATTGTATCCCTTTATTATAGCGTCACTTGCTTTTTTCATGGTTTATTTTGATTGATTTATTTTGTTCTGTATTTGTGGAATTTTTAATAAAAAAATAAACATAAATCACAAACTTAACTAACGTGATACTGGTGAAAATAACCAAGATACCAGTTTCGTTTCATTGATTCATAAAATACTGACTTCCGGCTTGCTTCATCAGTTGATTATTAGAGGTGATCATATATTCACGAGCAACAGACTTGGTTTCATCCTCGCCAAGGACTACTTACTTTACTTTACTTATGTGCGACTATCTCCTCCTGGAGGATGAGTCGACTTCGTTGACGTCACGGATTGCCGCCACCCACGCTCGGCGGTTAGGAGCGAGATCCGCGCAGATTTTAAGTCAGGTCCGGTCCCACGTGCGCCATCCGTAAACCGATCGTAGACCAAGCAGCTCCACGTCCGATCTCACGGTGGCGAGCCAAGTCTTCACTTGTCCTCCGCTACGACAACGCCATTCTGCGCAGGGTGTCGTCGATAGTGTCACCCTGGTTAGTTCAGCGTCCGAGCGTCTCAGGATGTGGCCGAACCATCTCAGTCGGTGTTGTCGTCATATCGAACTCAGGCGAGGGTTATCAAAACAACGGTGGCGAACCTCGTCATTCGATCCTCGCTCATCCCATCGAACATTGAGGATGCGTCGGAGACACCAGTGGTCGAAAACCTCTAGTTTCCGCATATCCTCCACCCGCACAGGCCACGTCTCGCATCCATAAGTGAGAACTGGGCGAATCGCCGCTCTGTAGACATCCTTTGCCTGCAACAGATTGCATTTGGTGGCTGTAGGGATTTGTTTATCGCGATGTTTGGCGATATTTTTGGGATCAAAAGGCCACGGGTTGAAAAACGCTGGTGCTGGCTCTTTTGTGATACGTTTTAGAAATCCCTCGGTTCTAGTTATCTTACCGCGCCTTTTTACAGAACCTCGCAGAATTTGAAATAAAAGCCGGATTGTCATTCAATGAAATAAATAATTAGAATGAAAATGATTATTATATTGCTAGCTCCAGCCAAATATAAACTTTTCCTTGGTGGAGTCAAAAATACCGATCTAACAGATATTTGGAAACCTTGCGTGATATGGCTGAAAATGGAATTCAATGTGGCCAACGTAATTTGTTGTGTGTGTATCTTAAGCATCTGTAAACTAATCGTGAAGACATTAATGAGGGTTCATGATAAATGCTTTGTCGCATGGCAGCGGAACCTGGCTCAGCCACGCGAGACGAATGAAAGCTGAAGCTTCCCATTTACAGAACATAAGTCACAGTTTGGACGTATTATTGCTGGACACATAAACAAATATAGATGTCCTTTCTGGCCTATAAGACATTTTCACCGTGCTGTCACAGCGTCGACCACGCTGGTTGGAATTTATTTACAAAACAGAAAATGAAACAAGATAGACATTTACATGACACACCTCTCGATGGATTTCGTGTTGTTTGCACTCATCAGGTAGGTGAAACGACAAATATTCCAAATGATCTCATCTACGAGCAGTCGAAATTAGGTAATGGTCCTTAGACTTGGTAACACTTGCGGTCAAAGGTGGTTTGTAAACGTTAAATGAAAGCTCCCGATGCTATGAGTTAATTAGAATTTTCTCTTGGCCGCTAACTTTAGAGGCGTAAAATGAACATCTTCTGCATGCCGGGAAAGTTTTTGCCCAGCCTAATATCGTTTGGCACCTTATCTGGTTCCAGACACTTGCTTGATAATGTTTATCATTAGAGGTGTATATAAGAGCTGTGCTATTCTCAAGTAACAGTTATCAAGCTTTCAATTGCTTCTATTTGGATGGATAGTTTATATTTCCACTCTCCTGATTAATCTTACCTAAATAGGCCATGCACCGACTCTTCGGGCCACATCCTTACTCCACCCCCGTTGGAATTCTCACGGGTAAATTCACTTTTCACGAAAAATTTGAATTCAATTAGAACGCGCAACTGATGGGTGTCAAACTTCTGAGAATTGGTCATTGATCTTACAAATTTGTGATACTGTCAATGAGACTGACGATGGGTAAGCTTTTTGCTGTGTTTACCAAACCCGCGCTACAGGCCAAAAGAAGCCGCACGTGCAATGCGAAAGCGCTTCGTATCTTTCTCCTCAACTAAAGATCCTATATCGGTCTGGTACACTTTGTATTTACTAGACGCTTGCGTTCGGAACTGTGGCCGCCGTTTTCACAATCAAATTGCAAATAAAGAATTTTTACATGATTTTTTGAAACTTCTCTCTCCCAAAAACGAACCATCTCAGCACTTACAAGATTTCATTTTATACATGCTAAAGGTATGCTATCAGCTTCCCCATTAATTGTTGTGTTCCAGTCATGGGTAGAAGCGAATTGGAATGTTCCCGGAAAAAAGGAACTCGAGAAAATTTATAATAGTTTACGACAGAAAGGCATTCAATTTCCCACGACACCACCGACTGTGTTTTATGACAGAAAAATGGCAAAAGTAAAATTTCGATTATGTGCATTCAATTTTAATGAAATTCGTATTTCGGTTATTTTCGCTGAAGTGTGCTTGCTCACATGAATTCTTGGAGTCGGTTAATCTATTTCTGTTTACTTGCTTCGATACAAATTAACCATGGATTCTCATCGTAAGCATTTTTTAACCTGTGTAGTCTGATACTCGCGTAATACCCTGTCACACAGCCTCTATTTAGTGGACCTCATCTAATAAGATAACATCTTTTAATTACTGCCTGCCATGTCTGTTCATTTTCCAACGACAAAACCTACTTCTTAGGTTGAACCTGTCGTTTTACTGGTTGCCCCTAATTTATCGGTCGAGAATTACTTCTGGTGAAACTGTGGGGACCATTCCAACACGTCATCTCTTATTTGCGAGATTTGTTTGTCCTCTGAGTAGATAGAATCATTCTAATTTTAGCATTTACACAAAACGTCTGCTTTTCAGTCTTCGCACTCGGTAGAATTAGCTCAAGTGACGCTATTGAAACAAGGCAACCATGCATCATCAACCGATTGCGGCAACCAATCGTTAAGATGTCCATCCTCACTATTTTAAGTTCATAAGTAGGCAGTATCGGAGGCATCCTGCTGTCGTTAGCTCATTTCTTATATAGTTCAAGTTTCACTGCCATACAGCATTCGACTTAAAACACACGATTTGTTGTCGATTATTTCCATCCACAATTTATGTGGTTTCATAAATATGTGAAGTAAAATCTAATATCAATTGTTTAAGTAAATAGGTGTCTTTTATTGATTTGTTTAGTTTCTATCAGATTAAGGTTATCCGAAACCAATGTTTTCCTAACATCTCCGATTTTCAGCTGCCGGTGTTCACCTGCTTCACGGCTGACACAATTTCTTTCGTAGATAAAACGTCTGCTTTCCGCTCAGAAGTTTTTTTGCATAAACCTGGGCGTTCAGTTAGCAGTACACTTAGTACACTGTGTTTAACCTGTGCGACGCTCGATGATTACAGTATTGTTATATCGTAATGTTTTGTATGAATAAGTGATCTTCTGCATTAAAACTGTTTATAAGAATCTCCTACGGTCAATTTCGATGTTGCTCAAAATACTCACCACGTATTGTCTGCCAAACGGTTCCCCATATATCGGTAGCTGTTTGAAAGCTTAGTTTATATATGCGGTGCTGCTTTTGCTTATGGTTGATGTACAGCCTAGCATTTTTCCAATACTTGATGTCGCTGCATCATCCCATTGTCCCATCAACAACACTTCCAATGCATTAAGTGTTTTCTTTTTATCGCTCTCCTTCTTTACCGGCGTTCGCCACATAGCCAATACGCCCCCATATCGTTTCGATTTTTCAGCCAGTGTTAACAAATTCCGCTCGCAGTCCTCATCGCCTCAGCACATCAATTCCTGTCGCAAGCTGGTTGGTGGAGCATTGTAAGTCAGCATGCCTGTATTTCATTGACAATTAAATTGAATTGTTCGGCTGGATTATTTTTGGATCATGTGGAATGTGTGTTTATTTATGCATTTACGTTTATTTATGCGAACATGTACCGCGGACAGGAGGTCACATAGGCACCAAGTAATACGTTGCTGACCCACGCGATCTGCCGAATGTTGGAGCGAGATCAGGGTAACTATTTATCTTGTCGTGTTAACCTCATTCGGTCGATGTCACTCATCTAGGTCTATCACTCGTACATAATAATTTCATATTCCAAATCGTTTTGCAATCCGATTCCAGGTTTACCATCCATCGGAGCACTACCATTTAAAAGACAACGGTCAATGCTCGTAGAGCAATTCACAGTAAATAGCAAAGTATCTCGATTGTTCATGGTTGCTCAACACTTAGTCTATTTTAACCTCCTGTGGTCTATTTTCTCTTGGTTTTACTAGCCTATCAGTAGTACAACTGTCTTTAATGCGTGACTATTCATCAAATTGTTGATCTTCTAGCGCAAGGTGGGAACACCCGACAAGATTCAGCAATCCCATCAATCCACGGGTCTGCTTGTATTGTTTGTGGAATGTGCCACGGGAGACTCGCATCCTCTGTTGATCGCGCCCCACAACTTCGTTCTTGCCCCTGTCAACACGTGAGCAACGGTCCTGTTTGTTGCTCGGAGCTTGAACCACATATACCACGCAGCAGAGGTGAGTTGATGGCTGGTCAATTGACATTATTTTTGCATGTACAGTACCCTTTGTCTCGTGGCATGCATGATGTGATGTGAAAGCACAAGCCTGATCCAGGCAAAGTGCCGCACAGTCAGACACTGCACGTTTGCTGAGATACTGTCAGGTTGCCCAGGCCTTGACATATATGACAAAATAATTAGAAAGAAAATGGCAAGGATAGCTGTATATGTCGAAACACAAGCGTTCCTCATCATTGTATGGTATATGGTATGAAAGCACAAGCCTGATCCAGGCAAAGTGCCGCACAGTCAGAGACTGCACGTGGGCTAGGATACTGTCAGGTTGCCCAGGCCTAGACAGATATGAGGAAGAAAAAAGAACAGGAAATGGTAGTGAGACTTCAGCATGTTTCAGCATGCAGCTCACTACCTCTGGCCAATCAATTTAGCACGGTTAGGGGCACAGCACATAGTACAGCACGATTGCACATCCGTGCATCATAGTAATCCATATTCATACCAGCTTTATCCTTCGTGCCGGAATAGAACATGATATTCTTGCCATATATTTTATCTGAATGTTTCTTGAAGCAAAAAACGCTGGGATGTAATATGGCAAGTAGGGAATTTTCTGTTTACCCGAGACGGCTTCTGTTTATAAGGGATCATACATTTATTTTGGTTTCGTGCATATTTATCACAAAGGCATTATGGTTAAAAAAATACTGTCTAATTCAACTCGTCGATGTTTTTATATAGTTTATGTTATGCTGAGCATGTGGCAACGTTTATAAATTTCATATAGAAGCTGATTTTTGAAACAACAAATTCCATTCTCGTTCGTCTTCGCTCTTGATCTAGCCTCCCAGCGCACAGACGCAAACACTTCGCGGCATTTTCAAATAGATCAGATGCAATTCGACCCGGACGGGACGGTGCGCCACTTGACTGGGGCACAGCGCGTCAAATTGAGTCAAGACCTGTCCGTGATCGAGATCAACGTGAACGTACTGAATGACATGCTGGCCGCAATGAGACCGGACACGATGGAGTCGGAGGACCTGGATCTGTTAGAGGTAGGGTGAACTGGAACGTTGGAATAATTCGCCTCGTCCTTTGATTGCTGTGGATTGCCAAGCTGAGCGTTTAATCATTTATTGTCATAAACATCTAAACGGGTGCTACCACCTCAGGCTATCTGTACTCAGTGTTGTCCATACATACCATTTATTGTCATAAAATCTAAACGGGGCTACCACCTAGGCTATCTGTACTGTTTGTCCTTCCACTTTGGTAGCATGAAAAGCTCATTCCTCCTTAATGGTCGTACCTCAGAATCTTGTAACATCCACCGAGATGTCGAACGGGGATGTATTCTTTGTTCTATTGTAGGAGCATGTTTTTTGGAAGAAAAATGCTTTTGTGATAGTGGTCTAACTCGTATGAGCGCGCAAACCAAGGTTCGAAATGCGCTCATCCGTAACCTGCTGAATGCAGTCATTATTGTTCCATCTCCTAAGCAGCTTCAGTCACCATTGTCTGCATGCAAATTTTTGGGCTGACAATCACTGTAAACAAGAGTAACGTTTGGAAATATTTGACACCTTTCGGGAATCCATCTTCATGAAACGAACGTTTATTATTATTATATTATATTTGCACAATCTGATACAGATATAGTGCCGTTCAACATAAACAATGAGATGTACAAAGCGTGAAGGGGGGTACAAAGCGTTGTCATCGGCATCGTTGAACGTAGGCATGATACTACCCGGTCGCCTACACCGAAGTATGGGAGATTTCGTTTAGGGGGTCCCACCCCGAGCCTTTACCCACAAGGCAGTGGAGCGAGAGAGGTTCGCACCTGTCGGTGGCCGGTGATCGACGAAGCGGTTCATACGCCCTTTTCTGGGAATTTCCAGTTCGGAGCCCGATAACCCCGTTGATAGGTTGGTGACTTCAGTTTTTGCCTGTGCACCATACAATGTCCTTGGATAGGACAAGGGGCAATGACTTTTGGAGCGGCGAGTCACATCCGCCGCGTCGTGATGTCATCATTGGATTTTTGTGGCTTTTTGTAGGGAGAACGCTTGCCAGGCGAAAACCCACCACACCCTCAGACACCACCGCCGAACCTTTCGCTGAGCTCGGAGAACCGAGCCCACCCAGCTGGCACCACGTGGAGGTATTTCTGCAAGCCAGCTTATTTCGGCAAGCAATGAATTGCAATGAATCGGTTAGAGCAGATTTGTGATTTTTCTTTTCAAGACTAACGTTCTTGTTTGAACCACTGTACCACCACCCATGATCCCTGTTAAAACGGTAAGATTGAACCCGTGCATATCTGGGTTTATCTATTGCTCATCTCCCTTCGCTAGACACCGTGATGAAACTGTGATTTCGGCCCTCTTGAATTTCCGTCTTTGGGCAACAGCAAACTGACGATTAGGAAAAATGATGATGTGCAAGTTGTGCGTACTAAATGCGATAACAAACTGGGCGTGGAACGTGCAGCATCCACGAATGCGAATTCGGAAATGGTGGCTAAAATTGATCGACGGAGCATGCTGACTCTACTACAAAAGCGCTTTCTAGCTCACGTTTATAGAATAGAAAACAGTCGTATTATAAAACTATAACACTATAAAAAGGAAAACCGACCTTTGGGTAGTCCACATCTTCGAGCATTGACCCTGTCAGTATGTAAGTACTTGTTATCGATCGCTCAATTCGGAAACACTCCGTGAAGCATCATCTTAAGGCTGGGGGGATCGGGTACTGCTTTCGGCTGTTGAACTGAGACTGTGCCAATCTAACAGGTATTTTGTGTTGCTGTGAACATCATGGGGTAGATTCTTGCTCCCAAATCTGTCAGTTTTGCCATGTGAAACGCACAGGAGCAAGAAATCCTCATGCGCTTAAGTCGAACTTGGTCTACATTGAGTGGAAGCTCATTGGAACTTACCAGAGATGTATTGTCCCTTGTTGAACCAATGATCACTACATTGTTTAGTAGTTGTTTTCTTTTGAAACTAAATACAAAGGATCATCAATACATACTTGAGACCAGTCATGGAATACAGTGTGCAGTCATGGTCTCCGTGGCTCAATAAGGATTTTGAACTTATGTAGCGAAAGAATCACCGCTCAACAAAACTAGTTATCAGCATCCGAAACAAGCTTTATAAAGAAGGGATAGCTCAACTGAATCTGTTCGACTTTCCCTATTGATGAATCAGTTGAGAAGCAAACCCCAACACAACCCTATTCCCTCGAAGGGATACGAGAAATTATCGGACCCATGAGTATATGCTGGTGCGACTCCATTCCCGCCTGGTATTTTTATTCTGTCCGTGTCTGTTTTACTTGGAACAGTTTACCTTTTACTGTTGCTCACTCCACTAGCTTGCATGACTTAAAAACGAAATTTTTTTATTGAATTATTCGTTTCCCAAATACTTGTATAGTGTTTAATCTAACTGCTTATCGTGTTCTCTATACACGAACATTTTTTTAATTTCTGCCAACCAATGGTTATTGTTAAGCTTGTTGATTTGCAGACCATTATAAAGCTTGAATTACTTTGAATGTACTTCATCTTTCCTTTCACGTCTCAACTTTCTCTCCCGGAAGGAGGTATACAACACTTGTCGAGCGATGCATGGTCGCGTGGTCGAATTTCTCGGACAGGTTTCGGACGAAGAAGTCACGCCTTCGTTATTGCAGGTCAACGATAATCTCACCAACGCTTTCTCACGGTGAGCAAATTGATTGTCTCATTTCGTTGTTAACTCATGGGCTCGATTTAACGAACGTTATCAATCTGGTTTTGTAGTAAATCCCATTTTATCTTCGTGTCCAACTCAGCCAAAAGCGGTTGTTAACCATATGGTAACAGGAAACGCTTGCAATGAATCAGCGCGAAGAACCATGCGCGAGGACATGTGCATAGTTCCCGTAATTAAATATGGATTGGTGATTCTTGGCGAACCTGTGCCAACTAAGTTCATCCCTTGACCCGTATGTGCGGCTTTTCCACAGCCTAGCGCGGTTGCACTTCCGTACTACGCCGTGCTAAATTGAGTTGCCACCGGTAGTGAGCTGCATGCGAGTACACGCTGGAGTCTCACTGCTATTGCTATTTTCCTTCCATTTAACTGTCTAGGCCACGGCAACCTGACACTATCTTAGCCTATGTGCAGTATTTGCCTGTGCGGCACTTTGCCTGGATCAGGTTTGTGATTTCGTACATCATACATACATACATACTCATCAAAGGGAGTGAAGTTCATAACCTCACTGCTAAATCATTTTGCTTTTGCTAGAGGCACATTTTAACTCATTGATATCAGTCTTCTCGTGACGGGAGATACCGCGACCACTTCCAAAACTTTAAGGCGTTACTGGATACTAACTTGCAGACATGGTTTCGCAATGCGTTTCGTTAGTGTCGTCCCACAAGCGCTGGAGTTTGTTGTCATTTGTTACCCAGTCACGAATACCGTAGATTCCAGGCCATTCACCCAAGGGCAACCAACCTGTTACTTGACCTCTCTCCGTTTGCACCTGACGACAAAGACTCTATTTGGTTTGGCCGCGTTATCCGTATGACAGACTCAGCATCGCTTTCTGATATATTCGAATAACCGAAAACGTTTATACAATTAGCAATCGATTGGAATGTGTTTGAGACCGATCGTGTATTCATAATACAATTAGTTTGAATTAGTTCCGTCATTCGGCGTGTTCATTTTGTGTGTGTGTGTGTGTGTGTACATATCGTTTACTATACTGTTCCCACCGGAATTCATTTGCCCTTACCGTTCATGGCCTAACACTTAGCACTTTGGCATATTTAATCTACCCGGTTAAACTTCACGCATTCTACAGCTTCTCGATTTTCCCGTCTACGCACATGTCTTTCCCCATCACGCCACCCTTATTTATTTTGCACAATCCCACGTCTGCCTCGGTTGCATTCGTGTTCGTGTAGTCTATTGATACGGCATCTCTAAGACAGGCATCTGTCGAACAAGTGCGTCTCTATCGATTGATTAAGATCGATTTTCGGCGGGTGGTAATTATCGGGTTTTGTTTATATTTGTTGCGTATTATTTTTGGTGAGCGATGAATGAAATCAATTGGATTTACTGAACTTCAGGCTGGGAATATATATATATATATATATATATGGCTATGGCGTTATTGTTTATATCTCATAAGCAAATTCTACACAGCTAAGAATTCTTGGACGTGATCAGATTTTCCGATCAATCGTCCCTTTCCCTTCGCCTACCTGTTCCGGTTACTTTGTCCTCTGCTGGAATAGTTTTTATTTACCTAATTGTCTTCTTTCATCGGATAAAACAATTACTCGAGTCAAGTATTTTCCTACTCAGTTCAGGCCGATAAAAAACCCCGTGGAGACATACCTAGAAAATTCACGTTTTCCAGGTCTGTTGGTAGCCAATTCTTTGCATCACATTTTATTCCTCATTTCCCACGTGATCTTCATGTGTGTACATTTGATGCCATCTTGTTTTCGCCGGTGTAGCTACGAGCGTTTTGCGCGATACCGTTCACAATACTCTCAGGCCGTGTCCGATTCTGATCAGTTGGCTATCGGGCCACCGAATGACTCATCGGCAATCAGTGGCCCAGCTGCGCAATTCGCCATCACCGCTGACGATTCGGACAGCTTGCTTGCAGCTCACACGCCAGAGGACGAACCCCTGATCGATATCGATGATGAGGTAACTAATTTAGCAAACAGTCTGATTGCTGCATTCGTTACGGTAATCTTCACTGTACTTCATGCTCTAACAGTCTACCGTAATCGACACGGATGAATTGGTCAGTTGGCTTGTCCGCAAACCCTGTGAGTCTACGGCCCGCTCCAATGAGCTTCGCGCGTTGGAGGATGCTGCTGGTGCATTGGCCTTGGTCCCGTCATCCAACGCGGTTGGTTTTGGTTTCACTTTGTTAAAACAAATTTCACTTATCACGTCTCAATCAGACGGCAGTATCAAGAATGCTGGCGTACAAGCTGTGAAACAAACATCTTTGAGCCAAGCGATTGACAAAACCATTGAGCAGTTCATGCTCAAATTTATGCGTCCAAAAAGGACTAGTTCGTGATGTTGCATTACGTTGGCCAACATCCATAGGGACCAAACAATTTTAAGTAACAACGCGTGACATTGATTTTTGTTTATTGGTTGATTTTGATCAAAATTATTTCCGTATTCTTACGCATGTGTTGTAAAGCTAGATGAGAAATACCGAAAAGAAATTCCTTCAAATGTTTCGTTAAAAAATATGAAATTTTTTTGGTAAGATTACAATATCCTCCGTCAGCCATTTCGATTGTTCATGTCTCACCGCAATGAGAGTTTGGCGAGTTGCATATTTGACAGTTTGCCACCACAGCTAATCAATGTTGCACCCGCATACAGTCGCATCCATTGGCTGTATCTGCTCCTCCCCAGCTTGCAGACGACGCTTTACACAATGCCTACAATGTGAGCGGTCAAGAGCAAGTTCTTTCCAACTCGCTGGGTCAATGCCAAGAGTGTTCATATCTCTTTTGCAAACGTCTTTGTACCGCGCGCATAAGGCCAAGCAAATAGAAATGAGACCCACGACGAAATTCACTGAAAAGATTAAACCTTTTACCTACTAATAAAACATAAGTAGTAAAATATATAGTTAATTTACCATTTGACTTACTATTTGCTAGGATAATGCTTAGAACGGCAAGGGAGATAAGATGTGGTTAAAAAAGAGTAGTCGATGTAATAATGATTTAACCCAATAATTACGTTAGTTTAAAACGTGACGTGTTTTGAAATACTGCTAAGTCACTTTAGACTGCTTTGCTACCAGTGAAACACTTTCTGATTGAGTCTGACTTTTCATTGCTGAATAAATTTAATCGTACTGATTAAATACAGTTAACCTTGTTTCTTTATTTCAGATGCGGCTCTCAACTAGCCATACAGTTTGTGAGTGATGTAATTGATTTATTTCTGAACCCTTTTTACCAAAATCTTGCGTTCTTGATCTCGATACGAATACCCAAATATGTCGTGAACATTCAGTGATATTCGCACGCGATCCATTTGGTTTTTTGATGACAGACGATGTTGAATAGAATTACCAATAACCAATTTTATTACACATGTGGTAGCCTTTTCACCTTCCGTTCCAAATCGAGATGCAAGGAGAATCGAAAAAGCCGGTCGAGTTCAAAATGGGCAATAATTTGCATGAGACAAGTTGGATGAAAAATTGACGTAAAAGCAAAAGATTTTTGTCGCGTCGGCTAGCCTGCTATGATTCTGACTCCACAGCCTTTTATTTACGCCTTATTCCCAGATGTTTGGTATGGTGGATTTCTCGTCATGATTTGCTAATTATTCCTCGAATGAAGTTCAAACAGCCCATTTGAACGTCTTCGCGACGCACATTCTGTCCATTTGATTAAGAAAGATGGTTGTCACCATAGATACATTTTAAATTTTGAAAAAAGAAACCGTGGGCCGTATTTCCGCCAGCACTCTGTTGATGGTTTTTGAATGAGTGGTAAAGTCATTAAGCTCATGCCGTGGATTGGGTTGGTTCGTCATGTCGGTTGTGTTGTGATGTATAGCACCGAAAATTCTGTAGCCAACTTCTTGCCGGTCATTTCCCGAAAAATTGTACATCAATTCTTCCGTCATTTAGCGAGTGATGATCTTAAACATACTCTGTTATGTTCACCGGCCTGCCGCTTTTTTGATCCAACACGGCTGCAGTTAAGCTTGTTCTTCTATCGCGGTCATTCTTGCTCTAATGAAATTGGTTAATTTAAATTTTCAATTACGCCTACGCTGTGGTAATCCTTAGCTCAAAAGTTTGTTTTTAACTCGTGTTTTTTCTCATGTTCTTTTCCAGCAAGCATGCCCACATCTCCCAACCCGTTCAGCAACGCAAATGTGAAGCCGCGTTCAGCGAAACACCCAGCAGACCAATTAGATTTTCTCTCTTGATAGTTTTTTCCCTTCATACATTTTATCACGTATCTAAACTTGAAAAACTGTGGTGATCCTGAATAGTGCAATAATAATTTTCTTCAAATCTTCACACTAAATATAATTCTTTCATTCCTACTTGATCTTTAAGTTCTGATTAAATAAAACACTCGTCTTCGAAGTATGTTTTGCTCGTATTCCCGTTATTTAGTCGAACAATTTTTATCGAATTTGCGTGGGGTTTTTCATGGTAACCAACAGTCCCAAAGATCCCGGCGAACACCATATGCGCGGTTATTTGGGCCTGTTCGAGTATGATGGACTTTCTGTCGGCTTTTTGGCAGTATCCTCTATGTCTGGCAACAATGATAACTTTATGACGTTTATTATCGGTTCATTCAGTTTCTGTATACTGGATTCTAGTCTATTTAGACGCGTCTGAATTTCATTCTCAGGAGTTTTCGCCTCCGAAGGTGTCACTGTCCGTCTGGTATTGCAAACGTAACAAACACCGGGACAATTATCTCTATTAATAATCGATATCAAATCCGAGGTCATCGATCTGTTGCATTTTGCATGCACTTTTGACAAGCAAGCGTTACATACCTCGCTTTAGGAATTACCGCTGTTTGGCAAACCGTACACATGCAGCCCGATGCACTTTGTTTTATTTTCGGGGTCATCCGGTCTGGGTTGTGGGCAGCACTGTTCAGTGGTGTGTGCATAAGCAGTGGTTCCGTCGAGCGATCGATGATGAATATCGTGAGCGCGACAAAAAGCGATGATCACGAATATGAGCAAAATCAGAATTGAATCCTGCGATGCGCTTCGGTAGTTGGTCACATGATGTTAAAAAATAACCAGTCCGATGACGTTAATCCTTTTGAGGACGTGAAAAGTATTAAATGCGTTGCACTTGTAGATCCAATATGGGCAAATCACGAAAAATCCGAATTTGTTCGTATTATCGAACACCGCTACGAGAGTGTTATATCCAGATGGCTGAATATGAGGGGACTCTTACAAGTTATAATATATCCACGTACGTTTAAGCGTAAGAACAGTATATCCTGATAATCAATAGCTCCGAATAATGCGACTGCACTTGACTGGTTAGTTTGGATGTAAAGCATTGCCTCCGAGCTTGTAAAATGCAAGGGGAGGAGTTTGCATCTAACTTACTGGACTGTGGGGTTGGGTTAAGACCACAATAATCTTATGTATACATTGTACATTATTGGTTTGCATTTAGTGACATACGTCAACAGTAAATATTCTAAAGCTCTTCATATCCTGTGTAAAACTTTGCTTCACACTGGATATTTTTGTCCATTTCTCATGGTAGAAAAGCTAGTCAGTATATGCACCAGTATATGGAAGTTCTAAGTCATCACTTACACGTTAAAGCGCACACCTATATATCAATCAAATGTTCTAAATTTGCTTATTTGCAGCTGGCCTGAAAAATTGCAATAAAATTTGTAATCTATCTTTGTGTAACACAAAGCTGAATTTAGTAGGAATTCTGTAGACAATGATTAGTTGAGTGTGAGATAACAAGAACACACGAATGTTATTGAGCTTGAGAAGAAATTATTTTTCCATCTAATTCTCTCTTGTTATCTATTAGCTATTTCTGTTATGATCAACAATAGTAGTGAATTTCGACGGAATGAAAGAAGAGTTGAGCGACAAGGAACATGGATACCGGGATTTAACACGATTTAATTTTATGATGCGGAATAAACGCTTGACACAGCCGAATTTTCTTTCAATTCAGATCCTAGATTAATGGTATTCTATTATATTCGTATTACTCTTTATAAGTATTGTGAATACTGTGTGCATCGGCAAAACTTCTCTTTGCTTGTACAACTTCCCCTGGAATAATGAATAGTTAACCTACAGACAAGCAAATATCTAGTTATTTACTGGTCAAATATTCAACATTGCACTGTCTGTAAAGGTCATGTTGATGCATTCTAGCCAATGTTATAGCGCTATTACTTTCTTCATTCGTGATCACAGCTAACGAAAAACCACTATCCCTTTCGTCATTGCCAAACCACAAAGAATCCGAAAATCTTCTTCATAATATTACGAACTTGTGAGAGGTGATCCGCTTTGCCAAGCGTAGGTAGAATTTAAAAGCATTCGGTTTCGTCAGTTTTGGGTTATTTGTTACAAGTATGCGTATGTGTTCACGATAAGAAACGTAAAAGAGTATTTCATGTCAGACAATAAAGTTGAGTTTAATGATTGAGTTATATAGCCTTGAAAGAGTGAGTATGTAGTTAAAAAATTTACACTTCAATGCCACTGCGAACCTAATCTTGCTGTGCGATTTGAATAGCTTACACAACCGGGTCCAACAAAATCACATCAACAGATTTTAACTCCCGAACCAGCTAGTGGATTGAAGCCAAACTTTATCTACGGATCACTGTTTTGGAAGAGATACGATCTGTGTTTCTGAAGCACAAACGATTGCTAAAAGACGAATATTTACTCGATTGGAATATGTTTGGAACCGATCGTGTATTCATAATGCAAGGAAATTTGAGTGCAATCGGTTAGAGTAGTTTTTGGGTAACGTTTCACTTCTGACACAGAAGCTTCGTCAGACCAAGGGCCTTGTAATCTGATGCCAGTTTGTCAGATCGCACAAACTTTAGCTTCCAACAAATTATCAACGGTGTATCGATCTGCCTAAGCATGAACCACGTCGTATTTAATGAGAAATTATATAGACAAAAAGAAGGGTTGGCAATGGGTTCACCGATATCTCCAGTACTTGCGAACATGTATATGGAGCATTTCGAGAACAAATCCATTAACAATGAAAGGTTCAAGCCAAAATTATGGCGCTATGTTGATGACATTTTTGTTATCATCAAGCGAGATCAGTTAGAGGCCTTTAAATATTTAAATGAAATAGACCCATGTATTACTGTCACAAAGGAAGTGGAATCCTGCACAGGCACTCTTCCATTTTTGGACTGTTTAGCACAAAAAGTAGTCGGGAAAATAAAACCTTCTGTCTATCGGAAACCTATCGATACAGATGCTGTACAACGATACACTTCCGCCTATCCCAGACAGGTCTTCAGTTCCATAGCTTGTTCCATTTTCCATAAATAGAACACCTGTGCAGCGACGAAAGGGAGCGAAAACAGGCGCACCGTGAAGCGAGCCAAAGGCTCATAGACCACGGTTATCCAAAAAGTTTTGTAAAACGCCAATTGATGAAGGTAAAATACCCATCCGAAAAATCTGATAAAAATTGGCGGGATACAGTTTCTATACCGTATGTAAAATGCATATCTTGAACCAGGCGGCCATACGCGTTACTTATAAGAAAGGGAAAACTATCCGTTCGGTTCTGATGCACCTCAAGGATAAAACGCCTTTATCTAGCGTTACGAACAGCATCTACAGAATTAACTGAACCAGATCTTACTGTCTCCACTTGACGATGGCAAACAGCCTGAAACCGATAGTGATGTGTAAGGGATGGGGATATGAGCACCACAATACATTAACTGTAAGGACTGTTCGGGTGTTTAGACAGGTCAGACTTACAAGGAAAGCCATACTAGAATCGAAGAACACCGAAAGCGTGTCCGGAGACAGCCCCGGGATGCAAGGGAATATCAATCCCTTATTCGTGATTCCGCCTTGGCGGAGCACGTTTGAGATACGGGCCACAGCGTCGATCTAGACAATGTGACAATATTGAGACGCGGTATTAAACGGTATAGCGAACGCCTACATGCGGAGGCGGTCGAAATTGCCAAGGCAGGTCGACTGGCGGTCAATAAGGTGGACGGGGCAGAAATCTCCACAATCTGGCACTCGGCACTGATACGAAAGTAAATAGTTTTTATTCACCTTATACCGACTATTTAATTAGATTTTTGTTTTTCTTCAAAAATAGCCTTAACCCCGTTAGTTGTGTACTTTTACGTATGTGGGCAGCTGTGTCAACTGACCTCGAGCGTGTTCACTTCTATCAGATTGATTTGGATACACACTGTGAGGAAAATGGACCACTGATCCTGGTCATTCCCACGAGACGTGACACACTGTCAGCGTACTATAGGCTGTTTAGCGGTAAGGTCAAATAAGTGGTGGTGTGTTGACTACTACTTAATCATGTTCCCTGTGCTGACTACCACCCTTGGTCTGAGGAAGCTTCTGTGTCAGAAGTGAAACGTTACCCAAAAACTACTCTAACCGATTACACTCAAATTTCCTTGCATTACGAATATTTACTATTTCTAATAGCAGCTGTAATTAATGTCCAACAGACTGCCAGGCGATGTGCAGGTGACTGTTCGACTGAAATTTGCCTCGATATCCAAAAGCTGTGCATATTGGTAATTTTCGCGGTACATATTATAGGATCAAGAAAGCCTTTGGCCCAAACAAACTTCAAACAGCTCCCATGACCGATTATTGACAAAACTGAGCAGATAGAAAGATGGGTAGAGCACTTATCTCTCTATTCTAGAGACAGCAGATTTTTAATGTATGTATGTGGAAATTTAGTGCGTTCACCAGCAACTGTAATCAGAGCTACTCCACCTACTCTTGATGACCTCAATAACAAGATCCACCGTATCGTGGGCGTTTAGGCATTTAGTGACGAGGAAAGCCGCTTGAGCTTATAAAATGCTGTATGATAGCTATATCACAGCCACTGCTCAGATTGCATCTTCCGTGCTGGCTGGGGGAGTGTGAACCACACGAGATGCGAGACAACAAATTCATCACGCTGTTTAGATATACCTAAGTAACAGACATATACGGAACTATATCTCCTCCTATCATCATTGTTTAAAATGTCAACTCGAACCAGTACGTCACTTCACATATCCTGGTTCACCCATCGCGGATAACCTTTCGATAGACACAGAAATTTGATAGCGTATTGGCAGAGCTGCTGTCATTTCGCCTCAATAGAACTCTTGCCTGGGTAACCGTAAGTTGACTGTAGTGACTAAAATGATGGTATAGAGCGTTGCGTACTAAATGATTTACTGTATGGCGGTGGAATATGGACCATCCACGCAAAAACAAACGGAAGCTGAATGCTTGGTATTTAAAAGGCATCTGTCGTATATTAAACATATCGTAGATAGACAATGCAACGAATGCTTAACTACTTATTAAAGCTGGTCTAAGGAGTGTGTTCACCGGACTACGACAGCATCGCCCACGCAGGCGTCCATTTAGGCCCAATAATAGGAACCGATGATGATGATGAATAGTGTTCTCATGATGAACCACGATAATCAAATACAGAAGCATAATGTGATTTCCGGCCAAGCGCTTTGAGTGCTTATGAACGACAAATATATTGCGGCCGATCATTAGTCAGATCGCACTTGCGCCACAAAGACGCTTACACATGAGAGGTAAAAGCTGCTGTGTACTGGATTCGAGAGAGAGTTGTGCCTGGTGATCTACTAGATGATACGAGAGACCAATCCCACTGAGACAGGGAACAGAACAACACAGAATGGTTATGAATTGACCAAGTCGAGACTCAGGACACAGGTTCGCAGGTCCTAGAGCCGGACTGGGCCAGTGTTTATATAGAGAACAGAAATAGGTATGCGAAGCGGCAAAGTAGTTCGTGCAGGGTAAGACAACGCATGTTCGGATAAGGACATTGACGCGTAAGGTTACAACATGTCACAGCACGCATCCGCACTGTTCGGATCAGGACATTACCAAGATCGCGCGTGTCTAGGTTGAGGTCGCCTCACCCAACACCTCTCCTCGTTAAAGTTTTGTACTTTGTCCTCTTAGGGTCAACCGTCAACCTGGTTGCTGGTTTGCGAATTCACTCGCCTCGCCTGAGTTTAACTGATGTTTCAGTGGTTTGAACGGGTAATCCAGATGTGTCCAGTAATATATCCAGTGGGACGCTAGCATCAACCGGAGATTTGCATTGAGGATTGCTAGGTGCAGGACGTAATTGGGTGCGATGGCGTATCCATACGCCATCTGGAACGGTCACTTCATAGAGAACTGAACCTAGAAGATTAGTGATTCGTCCGTAAATCCAAGGGATGGTCAAGAACTCAAATATAGGTCCCATTATTTAGTGTGAGGACAGTTTCCCACAGAATATTCATTTTGGTCTTGGGTTTGAATTGGTAACATACCCGTTAGAGTTGTACGCAATTTACGCCCCATGAGGACTTCTGCTGGAGACTGCTGGTTAGGTAAACCTGGATGCGGTGCTGACCGGTAGACCAGTAGAAATCGTTGAAGCACTTCCATAGCTGTCCCCTCCCCTCGCGCTTTTAAGAGCGTACGTTTGAAAGTGTCAACAAAGCGTTCTGCTTGACCGTTGGATTGGGGATGGTTGAGCCGAGAACGGAGGTAATTAATATTGTGTGCTCTGCAGAACTGTTCAAAAGGGGCGGAGGAGAATTGTGAACCGTTGTCGGAAACGATGGTGTTTGGTAAGTCATGTTGACTGAAGATTCGCTTTAGTGCATTGATGGTAGCGGTTGCAGTTGGCGGGTTCATAGGAGTGATTTCTGGCCATTTTGAATGAGCGTCAACCACAATGATATAGGATATATTATAGATTGGACCGGCGAAATCCAAGTGGACTCGATCCCAGGGTTGGGTTGTGGGCAGCGATGGAATTGGTTGTTGACGAGTGGGAGATTTCAAAGCTTGTTTGCACCCAGAGCAAGAACGAACCAAATTTTCGATATCTTTGTCGATGTCAGGCCAGAACACGTGAGATCTTGCGATTGCTTTCATTCGACCGATTCCAGGGTGTCCCAGATGCAGTTGTCTGAGAACTCAAAAACGGAGATAAGAGGGGATCATTACACGGTCAGTTTACATGAGGCAATCATTAATGATAGAAAGGTACCCACCTCGTCTCGAGAGGACCAACAATGGACCCTCTCGAATTTTTTGTGGCCATTTCGTTTGTGTGTATTCTTTGTATTCCGGAGAATTGGGTCTCCTCATGTTTCCCACTTAATTTCCGTCAAAGTGAACGGGAGTGCTCTGACAGCATCAGATAATTGGCCACCGGTTGTTTGCTCAGCTATGTTAGCAATTACAAAGTCTTTTTACTGGTGAACACAAAGGCTGAGTGACTGTGGAAAGAGTTTTGATGTTCTGGTGGGACGACTTGGGAAGAACCTTTTTTCGTTTATGTAGTGTCTTCCGGTTGGCTGTTTTCTGACAGAACCCATCTTTGTTGCATTGCTTGCGTCGATTGGTTCTGTAGGAGCATTCCTGGTGAAAGTGCCATTCTCCGCAATGTCTGCATGAATACGGTGGCTTGTACTTTGGGGCTGTGTTTGGCAGCCTTGGTTGTAGTGCTAGATGCGGAGACGGGTATTGAGTGTTGCTCTGCTTTAGTTTATGTACAGACTAGATTGTAAGATTGTCACAAACGTTCGACTGCATGAGGGCAGAGTCGTTTTGAATGTTCATGAGACGTTGGTGTTCTTCTCCGATGGCTTGGAGCGTCCTTTTTGGATCCTGCTCGAGACGATTAAGTAGGCGAGCCCCAATATCTGTAAATCGCGAGGATCGCAGACTGCTGATAAAAATTAGACATTTAAATTCGCTGTCAGTCAATGAGCGTAATATGAAGTGTTCACACTCTCCAAGATGCGTCACAAAATCCATTGTTTAACTCATGACCAAATTAAGACAGCGGTAACGAATACTGAATAGAGATGAATGATCACCAAAACATTGCTTGAGTGATTCTACTGTCTCTTCGAATTTACGGTCACGTGGGTTCTCAGAAAGCATTAAATTACAATATTTTTCTAATTCCGCTGCACTCAATTTACGCAACAGCAGTCGAACTTTGTAGTCATCTCCCAGGTTCTTGAGGTCGATTTGGAATATATCTTCATAAAGCCGGAACGACGTTTCGAAATTCACATTATTATCCGGGTCGAAGTCAAATTCTATGATAGTGGACATGAGAGTTTCGTTAGATGGAGATTTAGGATCATTCGCAGAAGAATTACCAGCTTCTTTTATTTGGGGTAGACGTTCGAGCAGCTTTTGTAAAACAGACACTTCGGATTTAAAGGAAATGATGGGAAACTCCCCGTCGACAAGTTGATATGTACTGGATTCGAGAGACAGTTGGGCCAGGTGATCAACTAGATAATACGAGAGACCAATCCCACTGAGACAGAGAACAGAACAACACAGAATGGTTATGAAATGACCAAGTCGAGACTCAGGACACAGGTTTGCAGGTCTCAGAGTTGGACTGGGCCAGTGCCTATATAGAGAACAGAAAGGGGTGTGTGAACTAAGCGGCAAAGTAGTCCGTAAAGGGTAAGATAACGCATGTTCGGATAAGGGCATTGACGCGTAAGGTTATAACATATCACAACACGCATCCGCACTGTTCGGATAAGGCCATTACCAAGGTCGCTCGTGTCTTGTGTGAGGTCGCCTCACCCAACAAAAGCTCGTCATATTTTTATTCCGAGTTGTGAAGAAATTACTCACATTTTAAGTACGGAAAGGGTGATCTGCAAGCTTGGGAATGGCAGATACTGCAATCGGCTACTTATTGTATATCAAGCCATCAACATGCTGCTAACATTGATCGGCCGTGTGCTGGCTATAGCTATCTACGCTGCGAGAGAGATTGTTGCAACCGAATCGGACTGTTTAGTCATCCGAAACGATGCGCTTGTGATGCACATCCCCGGTCGATTTCAATGGAGACCAACAAAATCTTCAATTCCACTTTTAATCAGATAGACAACTATCATTAGGATGACCGATCCACACAGTAGATCTAAAAGTCAACCGATTAAATCTATTGAAATTACGAATATTCGAGTGCTTAAAACGCCCAAACATACACTCCACAACTGATTTCCTGCTGTTTGCCTTCATTATGGATCGAGATAATAGGCTTAGATTCAATGAGCTTTATATTAATAAGATTAAACCAAGGTATACCTGAATGCCACTATTGATCAGTAATTTGCATTACTCCCTAGAGTTCGAGAATTATGCCTTCCTAACTCAATTACATTGTAGTAAACAAGGTTATAGTTGAATGCTACTTTTACTTAGGGTTCAAACACAGAATCACACTGTGATTTCTGGTCAAGGCGCTTATGGAGGACCACTGTTTCAAGGCTCACTGATCCTAATCTTACTGTCTCCACCTGATGACGGCAAACAGCCAGAAACCAGTAGTGGTGTGTAAGTGCGGGAAATGTAAAGTAAAGTAAATTCACATTATTTAATAGCGAGGAACTTTTCGGATATCTCAAATTTACCATTTGCGGAAAATTATAAGAACTCATTCATTCAATTCCCTGCTCATTGAAGTTCATAGTCTGTGACATCGTTTTTTTGTCTTTGTTCAATTGGCGTTAGGCTTGAACGGATCTCTCAGTTTGGAACCTCTTGTATCATACTCACACTATTCTTTGCTAGTTTCCCCGCATTCTTTCAAAAGACTTTAAGATTAATGTATGTTATGTCAAAATAATTTCGCACACAATTATTTTTGCACTATTCGAACCCACACGTCCAAGTCACCATAACAAAATACACGATCGATCCATAAAATATTATGAGACAGAACGCCATCGACTCAATATATCTCATTCAAAGTGATTTTGCCACTGGACATTCATGAACCACTTCATCACGTTAATAGTTAGTGTATTATTTTATGCTGATATTCGCATGTTATCTGACTGACGAACTTAGATGCTTATTTACAAGCATCGCAAACACCCCACGGCCGGTTTCCTGCTTTTTGCATCCATACGGTAGGGACAATATGATCAGGATCAGCATGTGCATGACTGGCGAACTTGTTTTAGCCTAACAAGCAGTGGGTTTGAAACCAGTATCTTAAGGATAAGGAACAGTCATATATACATACATACATACATACATATATATATATATTCCTATTTTCGAATCTAAACGGGATGAGTATATGACGAACCATGCGGTATGTGAATGCCCCTATTGATTTTTGAGAGACTTTGTAATTTGACTCCATATACCTGTCATCCTACGGTTATTGTTAGATTTACTGTTTTTCTACCGAAAAACTTTCTGAGATCTGAGTTCATAAATGTGTGAATTGTTGATGTACGACTAGCAAGCGACTTTCGCCTTACGCTTCGTAGTTGCACGCAAAAATGGATCGCCCAAAAGAAGTTTGCTTGCGTTCAACAGAGAAATACCAGGACTGATGCACCCTAGCAACAATTATTTCAGAATTCTGAACAAAGTGAGCGCCCAATCAAGAAAGGCAAGCAAACGTTATCATGACACTTCCCGTCTTTGTAAATCGAAAGATTTCCTAAATTTCTATATCGGATAGTCAATGCTCCATCCAGCGGTTACTTACGGTAGATTAACTGATTCAGCAAAGGAAACAGCTGACGCTCTTGCTCACACATATGCAAAAGTATTTAGTCCCTTGACACCCACATCGATCGTAGACTTACCGACATTAGTTATGTCGCAACAACTTACTGTTATTGACACCAGTTCAGCGATTATAGTACAGCAATTTCGTATCATGAACCTTAATATATCACCTGGAGCAGATGAAATAACACCAACCATACTAAAATCATGTAACCAGCAGCTGTGTGCACCATTGATTAAATTGGTTAAACATTCAATAACCGGAGAAGTGGTTACAACAGAGTGGAACACTGTGGTTATTTCACATATCTACAAAAGTGGTAGAAGTTCGTATGCTGTAAACTTCTGTCCAGTCACCTTACTTCCTGTGATGTCCGAAGTTCTAGAGTGCAAATTGACGGAGAAAATGGTTTATCATTTAGAATCAAAAAATATATTACCTGCGGCGCAACAAGGTTTCCGTCAATCTCGCTCATTGTTCAAATTTAGCCTAATACAGAACCAATTGAACACCTTGATTCAGCAGGACAAACAACAGTACCAGCAACGCTTGATAGAAAGAATGATATCGAATTCAAAATTACTGTAAAAAATTGTGAATGAAAGAACCTAAATCAAACCGAGGGCATTTGGCTCATGACAGAACAACGAATGACTGTTACAGTTCAAGATACAGCAGATGGTCTTTCGAGCATTTAATCCAAGTGTTCTGCATCATGATTTATCAAACACAGTAGAACCTCTAAGCGAAGCAAAATTTGATGAAGTCATGGTGGAACGGCACCTTTGACGATTAGATACAAAAAATCCTCAGTTGAGGACAACATTACTTAGGCGATTCTTCGTTCGATTTGATAGAAGTCAGTTACCTCAAGAATACACGGAGTCATTCAAGTTATCTCATTATTCCGCAGTCTAGACTCGATAGCAGACGTCATTTCTTATCTGCTCGCATCCGCTTTCTGTAGAAATACCTACCAAAGGATATTATGAACGATACCGCAATCCCTGTTTTCATAGATTTATTCAAAGATGATATGAGTGTAAAAAATCTATTCTTTACAACACCCACCAAAATCTACATCCGGTCGGGTGGTAAAAATAACAAAGCCTCAATCGTTTCAGATTGTAACACGTGAGTTGGTAAACTGTTCCGCAATTGCATATTGCTAACAGAAAATGCGTATTTGCAACAGTTCAACCTGTTATGCTGTTGGTAATCGGGCAATATCTTTCAGAAATCAAGGAGTCCTGACCTCTACTACATATTTCATCGCATGACGATGGTGCATAAATTATCTTTGTTAAAGTCCGAACCTCTAAAGCGTACTCAATCCTTAGACACATTCGATATCCTTGGTAATAATCGTGAAGATTTTCAAAATACATTATAAAGATAACTAAGAATCGACTGGTTATTCAGATATTCGCTAGTCCATAATCAAATAACTTTGTCCAATGAGCTCCCAATCCAATTTTTTTTTTGCGAAGATGGATCAGCGTGATTTTCTTTGTGCTAAATACCAAAACATTCCCAAATAATGAACCACGAGTGAGTATTTTCTTTGATCACGAGTTTACGAGAAGAAAACGAGTTATTGTGTTAGCAAGGTATTCGAAAATGTATGAAACCTATCGGCTATCCATAATAATGAAAAGGAAGTTTGCAATGAATCAGCTAGCGCAGATTCTTCTTAAAGTTTCGCTTCTGACACTGACCAAGGGAGTCAGTACGAACAGGGCTCAGGTTTAAATGGCATTTTTATAACCAATCCCAAGTTTCCTAAGATCCACAGCCGAGATCAAGACAATTGATCACACCTTCTACATCCTGAGTTTTTCCCTTAATTGCTTATTTTGTATGCAGTTGCCAACAACGTCCTCTGACGGACTGCTTACTGCACGTTAAACCTAATAAGCTGCAGGACCGAATGCCAAAATGTGTAGATATATGTCCCATACTCCTTAAACAGCGTTTTTGTTATTCCAACTTCCTCACGGTGAAATTTTCCGTATAATGTTTGAAGCCCTGCCCAATCACCTCCAAATTATCAGGATCCACGCTGTGACCAGTTTCCAACATGTGTTCAGCTCGGGCTAAATCCTAAATCAGTGATTGATATTCACTGGAATTGCGAGGTTTCTCTACTATTTGTTTACTCTAGTGTAAAGTTCTCTCAACCAAATGCAAAAACCCGTGCAACGCTTGCACTGGGTTTGGTAAATAAAATTTGTAGCACAAAATAAAGGAGTCTTATCTTTGAGATACATTAACACTGAGCGTTTAACTTCACTTACATGTTACTTCAATATCTGCCTTGTTTAAGTTTCTGCTAATTCCATCGGATTCGCTTTTGACATACTGTAGAGAAAACGTAACTCGCCAAATATTTCCCGTTTTTGGTTGTTGATGTTTAACTCGGCTAATTGAACTCATTGGAAAACTCTGATTTGAAAGTCAACGACTAATTCCTTGATCAGACACTAAACGTCCGTTTTTCAAAACGGCCTATGTTGTTTTCATGTATTGCTAAACGTATGACGATCATCGTTTTGTACTTGCTCAGAGTTATATGGGCACAGTATGCAGTGAAGGGTGCTTAATTTATGAGCTTTAAAGATGTGAAATCCAACGTAACTTCTGATATATCGCTGCTTTTCCAAACCCGACATTTTAATTTTGAGCTCCTTGAATTTTTAAAGGTGAAACGCCAGTTATTACAATTAGACATTCGAGTCAGAATAAGTTGAAAAATGAGTGTATGTATTTATTTTAGTAAAGAGCTTAAAAAGCGAAAATTATCGCGAATGAAGTTAAATAACCCCAATTTATTTCAATCGAATCTCGTATTGAAATAAATGGAAAACTGCATAGGCTGCCAGGATTCCACATGCAGAAATTGTTATGCGGAATGCCAAACGTGGCCATTTGCTTATAGCGGCAACATTTTCTACGAATTCCACGCGATTATTGACGTTCGGAAACGGGATGTCAGGTACTTTCATATTCAAGAAACGACACAGCGGTTCCCATCCATCTTTAACATTGAAAACTAAAAGCTTATCCGGTTCCACTGTTTCCATAACACTTAAATTCCACTCGTCGAATGCCTTCAGGACCTTTTCGTCGTCGTCTAGATCATCACCTACCACGAGCTTCATCGTTGACTGCACGAGTCGATAAAATTTCCAGCCGAGTGTGAGCTGTACGTTGATTCGTCGGCAGAGCTTATGGAACCAGTTCTTATTTTTAACGAGAATTGTCGAACGCGCGCTTTTGAGCCAATCATTTTTATCGCGAATAGTCAGGATAATCTGAAATTAGACATAACCATTATAAAATAATCACCATTTTAAAAGCGATCCTGAATTATACACGAAACACAACACATCAATTTCGGTTAATTTTTAGAGTTCACGGTCTTTAAAATAAAATGACTTGTATAATATGAAAATACATTAGGTCATATTTCATATTACACTATTTCAGTTATCCATTAATTTCCGTCCGTTGGGTATCATATGTACCCTATCCAGTCACCTAAATATCTGCTGCTGATAGTCAATTTCATTTGCACTCTAAATTCCTAACATATCACATATAAAAGGAGACCGATTTTTACTTCTGTTTTTGGCGCTGCCTCGGAATAGGAAGTACTTATCATCAGTCTGCAATTCAAAACTAGTCGCCCTTTGATTTTCGCAAGCGCAAAAGTCATCCTGTTCTTATACTCACTTGGAGGTTAATCGCTTGAACGGAGTACATCGGAGAACGATCTGTTATGCAAGAGTTCGAATTAAAGTATGCAGTGCGGGGCCGTCTATAAGCGCGCATGCAGTTTGCTCTACTCACTTTGACGAAGTTTTGAACGCTTGCAACCAAACTTATTGACAAATATACTCAATGGATACATACACACAGTCTTAGACCACGCAGCGAAACCTTATCCCTCATGCTAGGAAATAGACAGCGCGTGACTGCGAAGGATTTATGATAAAGCAATTAAAATTCTGACTACATTATATAATTTACCCTTGGAGTAGCGCCCAGCTAGACTTGGATTGTGTACACTCGAGCGCAGGTGCAACTGAGTTGACTCAACTCTGTCCATACGGCGTCGCACAATCTCATGTCGCAGTTTTGCATTGTTTCCAGTCTCTCGACACGCAGTCACAATCTTCCCATTCACAAACCTCATTTCCGATGACATTGCCGTGTATTTCCGTGTGTGTTTTCTATGCAGAAATTCTGTCATTTCTGTCTGAAGTGATTTGCAAAATAGCTACGAACTTTAAAATGCAATAATGCTGTTTTGGCCCCAGTTCACTGAAAACAGTCAGTGCTTCCATTGAGCAAACGTACTTTGGAAAGCACAATTACGGAAACATACATTTCCGGCCAATACCTAATTACTCCGTGGTTAATCTTGGAATTATTGTTACTCCCTATTTGAAACAAAACACCTTGATACAAAATTGTCATTTGAATGCTTTTCCGTCACAAAAAACACCTTGAATTTTATACTCAAAATCGATGGTATTTTACCGCTATTTGCTTTGTTTGAATATAAATTTTCATTCTTGAATCTTGGATCATAAAATTTCTCCACATTTTTATATATTCGGTAATTTATCAAACCTTTTGTTTTTAACCGAATTTCAACGGAAGACGTGTGATCAGAGCATATTTTTAACCAATCGATAAAATGCCAACGGAATGCTGAGAAATCATTATGTGAAATATCGTGCAAGTTCGAAAACTCCCTACAAATTATAATTCAATTTCACTGCCACACCGAACCAATTATGTTTCAAAGTCAAATATAAGACTAGCAATTTAAACCTTATCCTTTAATCTTCAACATGAAAATATTTTCGTGGAACAGATTCCGCAATATTGTTTAGCAAAATTATGATAATTCATGTAAAAGAAAGATCTGAATTTACTTATTCTTTAAAAAATACTTTGATGTAAAGTGCTTTGAAATCAGCATCAAATGAAACAAAAAAGCACAACAATTGCAATACCCATCGTGTTTTAAGTTTAGTCTCTTTGGCTAAAACATGAATTCAAACATAAAACCACATTTGGACTTAAAACAGGGTGCAATCTTACACGCGTACCATTATTTTCCGCTTTTTCCGGAAGTGCAAAGAGATTTTCAATTTGTTTACTTAACACAGCTGAACTTGAATGGAAATTAGTAGCTTCTGGGATGCTCATATCACTTCAACATTTATTCACTGCCAGTCTCGTAAATTTCACACTCAATGAGATGATGTGCGATGTTGCGTTTCGGTGAGAGTTTCATCTACGAACAAATTAGGAAGAATATTTACTGGCATGCAAGCAAATGAGCTTTTCAAGGTCAAATTTCCTGATTTTATGAATACTTTGTCGTTAGTCTTTATATCGATCTATGTTACTCTCATTTGTTTAAAGATTTGACTTTGTTTATCACAATCTCACAAATGTAATATTATCCGGATTATGCTCTCTTTGGTTAATAACAGAAAATCTTACGATGCATCTCACGGACACACATGATGTGGGAAAAACAGAAGGGGGTCAACGTGTCAGGTATATCTCCAACAAATGATTGTGTAAAGCTTTCGACGGTGAAACAGGCTTTAATTATCAGAATAAAGCATGAAGCCCGAAACGGGACGAAGCGTAACAATATCGTTTCGTCGGTTATGATATATGCAGCAACTAGGAAGGTGATACGTCAAATAATTATTACTGAACAATCACGCTTTTCTTTTCGCATAGCACCGCTAACAGCATGGTATTCCTGCATTTAATATTTACTCACCTTGGCGTTTGGATATATTTTCATCAACTTGTGATAAATCGGTGTCGCTGGGTGGTCTGTGACTGCCGCGTATCCTCGGAAAATATGTTTAACTTTTTCAACCGGTAGTTTGGCTTCAGGGTTTTGCTTCGAAAATTCGTAGAGGTCGAGCCAGTCGGGGATATGATCACGATGTTTAGTAATAACTTCTATCATGTGATAACATGGCTGACCGAGCAATATTTCGAGGGCAACTTTGAGACTCTTAGTCCCAGTTCGACCTATTCCGGCACCAATCACAACAAGTTCATCAGTCGGTTGTTTAGCGTTCGTAGAGGCACCGAAATCTTTCTCTTTTTTGAGTGGCATCATCAGAGCGAAAGATTTTATGAAAATATTAATCAAACGTCGCGAATAAAATTTAATCACCCCGATTAAAATTGCACTACTTGTGTTTATATACCCTGCATACGATCAAAATATGCAATAGAAACGTGATGTTTGAATGCACAAATTCGTGACTTTTATTATTAGTCGTGTTACCAGGATTTAATACGATTACCTTTCTTGAATCATTTGATAAGACAAATTAGCTTTAGCCGTCTTTTATCGGATGAAGTACATTTTACATCGGATTGAATTGTCAGCTTTGAAGACAATTCGAGATCTTTTAGATCAATCAATGTCTACACTTCGAGGCACTGTGATTACGATTCCGATGATTTGATCAACAAAACTGATTTCAAACTCCGTTATGTTTTACCTAACGTTGTTTTTGCAACAGCCACATTGATTCACTGAGCTTACTACAAATAACTGGTAGATATTCAATAGTTCTCTCCCGTTTGATTTCTCAGTTCAAACTATTCTGTCAACCCGTACACACCTCCTTCGTTAATTTTTCATCCCCATTTGGCTTTGCTCTTGAATCGCATAAGCAAAATTGTTGTTCTAGTTAGTCATTAAGAAGAATTTCAGGTGATTTTAGGTTAATTGTCTGATTATTTGCTAGTCACAGATTCATACGGTATGCGTTGTTGTGAACAGTATTTTGCTAAACAAGGAGCGCTTGTATGTCACTGTTGGATAAGGCTGGTACGACCAACCACTGTTTCAAGCGCATGTGGATCCTGATCTTACTGTCCCTACCTGATAAGTGCAAACAGCACGAAACCGGTCGTGGGGTGCGTGTGTGTGACGGAAAAGCATGCAAATGAATATTTTGGTTCATGGTTATGAGTTTAACCCCATTAAACATGTGTTTGGATACATGTGATTAAACAGGTTGGTCGTACAACCCTTATCCAACAGTGCCATACAAGATCTCCTTGTTTACCATCCCTCCACTGTTTCAAGCGCATGCGGATCCTGATCTTACTGTCCCTACCTGATGAGTGCAAACGGCACGAAACCAGTCGTGGGGTGCGTGTGTGTGACGTAAAAGCACGCAAATGAATATTTTGCTACGTTTTTTTACCGTTTCAAAGATCTTTAGATTTAATAGGCCCTAGCATTTCTTCTATTCATTTAATGTTCGTCTCTACGGCGAACATGTATCTTTCAATAAATTAATCGAAGTAAGCATCGCTTACAAAATCACTTCATGTATTTTATCTCCAACGAGTGGTTTATTAACATTTACCTGGTAATTTGACATTATTATTAAAGTCGCAGCTTTCACTGACAAATTTCGTAACGAACATGAACAGTAAACGAACACGAGTAGCCAAATATGAGCAACACATTACATTGAACACGTTTCATTTAAAGTGATATGAACGGAGACTTACCAGCTTATAAAAGAGAGGTGGGTAAACCCGGAAGCGATGACTCAGTTCATTTTAGGTCAACGAGAGGCAGATGGCGAGCATCTGGACACTTATCACAACATTCGGGATCAACATTAACCACGATACTCCCCGCGTTGCAGGCACGCACATCGATTGTGTCTTGATTCATTCCTGAAGTCACCCGGTCCAACTCTTATCGCGTTCACCCACAACACATGAGAAAGGCGATTGGTCAAAGGCGATTATTACACAAAATACAAATCACGTAACACACGCCTATCTCAGAAATTCTAAATCAAACAACCACAACAGCGTTCCTCAAGCATGCCCGTCTCGGTTGCGACTTCAATGTGATTTGTCAACCGATTTCATTGCAACCGGTACCATTCAAGCCCTCCACACGCCGAGCTAGTTTGAACGACATTGATGAATTACATATTGTTCGATTGTGGCTGAGGTTGTCCATCTTCTCATAATTCCGAAATGTTTTGGCTCAAACCATTCTAATGCAATCCTTCAAAAACCCCAAATCTCACGAGCTCACAATAGTTGTCTTCGGTATTTATTAGGCTTCCTGCTCTTGTGTTGTGTCGTATGGCGATGCTCTGCATTTCATTCAAAAGCCCGTGATTGGCCCTCATCACTGATACACTTTTCTTTTTCGTAAGCGTCTTCATTGGACATTTTAAAGGTAACGTGTCTGTTTTTTTTAATGCCTTTGGCCGATGAGGAATAAGCAATCTTTCAACTTTATGAAAACAAATTTATGCGAATTGGTAAACTCTTTTATAAAAAATATCACTTTGACTTACAATTCTTTGATGGGAAATTCATCTTAGAGCTCAGGTATGCTTAAAACAGCTTACGTTAAAAAGTCGATTATAGGCGAGTTTTTCAGCTTTCGTGTAGGCTTAGACGAATTTCTCGAACTCTAATTCCGGAGCATTGCCAACGGTGACCGAAACCTACAAACTCTCACCCATGGAAAACATATTAAATCTTGAAACTCATGGCTCACACATAACATTTTATTGCTTGAAAACATATATTATGGTGCAATCTAACTCTTCAGAGTTTTCTATATATTTGTATATGCTGAAAGAATTTAATTTGTGAGCCCTCATATTCCGCATTTGGAATGATGCGATAATTACTTACAAAACATTAACTCGAATATTGTAACTCGCGGGATATACCTAGCCACTCGGATATCATACAAACTCCGCATTCCTGGCTTGTCTTCAGCTGATACTTTTATTTTGTATATGCCTGCTTCATTTACAATGCGCTCTTCGAAATTATTGTTACCGCTCAAATTGTCGAAAGAGTCTCTTGATGTTTGGACACATGTTCTGAAAATGACTTGCTGTGAAATTTCATGGAATTATTGCTGTTGATTACAAGATGAAAGTTCCACATCTTATGACAACTTTATAATCAAATTCTTCTAACGTCATGAAATCTTGATTCTTAAATTTTAAATATTACTCTTCAAACGTCTCCTTTTGCAGGGTTCCGAATCTTACTACGGCCCACTTTGTCATTTACACCTAGTAACTGATTTTAATAGCCCTACATCAATTGAATTTTTTTAATAATTTCGCTTCCTCTTATTCCATTAAAAGTTTTGTATAAAATATTAGCTGATTGTGTCCCAATTGGATCTAACAATTTCTGTTACATATCAAATGCATCTGTGTGAATAATATGGTGCTTTTACGTGAGCTGAATCACCAAACAATTACAAGATTTAAAGCAATCTCTCTGCTCTGATTGTTCATGTGAAAAGAATGCATTTCATTGTTTCAATCACCAGTACACGCTAAACAAAAACCTGCTGTCTACGATATCAATCACGTGCCAGGACCATGTGTTATTAGATACGCCTTGCACGTCATACAACTTTCGAAAGCATTCCTCATCGACGAAAATGTGTTACACGTACGACATTTCTCTGACTCATTTCCATATTTCTGGGTTGTGCACACTGAGCGCACTTCGATTTCGCCTTCATCAATCAAAATAAGCAGGAGTCACACTATTAGAAACTGTTTTAAGCGATGAAATTTGCCGAAAACTTCAGACCAGAGTGAATCGGAAGTGACGCAGTCAGTTAAAATATAATTAATCCGTGTTTAATTGACAAGTAATCATAGCAACGTCTTCTTAAGTGGTTAAATTCAAAGATTTGTGCAAACGCTTAAATAATCATGTTGTAAAGACCTATATGCGTATTCGCTCACGAAAGAAATAGGTGCCTTCGAAAAGTTTAAACAATATCGCTGTTCGTGCACATAAAATTACATCTTTTGTTCCATTAACTAGAAAAATGCGTGCTTCCGATCGTTTTTTCTAAATTTCTATACCAGTCAGGTATTTGAAAATATTCGAGACCGATCGGGAGTCCATAATCATGAAAATAAAGTTTTCAATGAATCGGTTATAGCAAGATTTTGGTAACGTTTCGCTTCTGAACACAGACGTTTCGTCAGACCAAGGGTGTCGGTACGAATAGTGTTCAGGTTTAAATGGCATTTTTATGACCAATCCTGAGTTCTCTAAGATACACAGGTGAGATCCAGATAATTGATCACACCCTAAATGCTTTGTTAATCCCTAAATTGTTTATTTAGTGTGCAGGTGCGAACAGCGTCCGCTGACACTGCTTACGTAAAACATGTGCACATTAGATGTTATGCACGTAAATCCTTATCCGCTGCAGAACCAGATTGTTGAGATATCTGCCCCATCCACCTTGCTCACCGCATTGCCCAAGCCTTTGTTATTTCAACTGTCTCGGCGTGAAGTCTTTCACAATTAGTTTTCACACCCCATCTGATCACTTCCACGTTAACAAGATCTACGCTGTGTCTAGTATGTAGCACGTGTTTATCTAGGGCAGATTCCCGAATCAGTGATTGATATTCACTGGGATTGTGTCTTTGCTTTCCGACGCGTTTCCTATGTTCGTTTACCCTAGTGCAAATTTCTTTAGTCATTTGCCCCATGTAAACAACCGCGCAACCCTTGCATTTGATTTTGTACATGCAGTTTGTCGCACAAACTAAAGGAGTCTTATCTTTGAGATTCATTAATACGGAGCGGAGTGTTCTACCTCCCTTATATGTTACTCTAATACCTGCGTTATTCAAGATTCGACTTAATCCTTCGAAGGCGCTTTTGACATACGGTAGAGATACCGTAGCTCGCCCAAAACATTTTCCGTTTCCGGTTGCGGATGTGCATAACACCAAATGTGCATATGGATTACGTAAGCAGTGTGTCAGGGGACGCTGTTCGCACATACACACTGAATAAACCATTTAGAGATTAGCACAGCATTTAGGGAGGGTGATCAATTGTCTTGATCTCCCATTAGAGAACTCAGGATTAGTCAAGAAAATGCCATTTAAACCTGAACACTGTTCGTACCGACACCCTTGGTATGACGAAGCTTCTGTGTTTAGAAGCGAAACGTTACTAAAAACTTGTTATAACCGATTTATTGCAAACCTTATTTTCATGAATATATACAAATCCTTTGTAGACATGATTTCATTTGAAAACTTACACAAATACAGCCGCTTGTTCAAATTATTATTTTCTAAGCACCAGACTACATCTTGAGCGCTTGACCAGCAGGTACTCAGTGTTTTTATGTTTGAAAATCTAGGTTCGTTGTGCGAACCATCGCGTGACGTGATTTCGAAAACTATGTTTAACACTCTATCCAATACTGGAATAACTGTCTTATGATAATTCGTTTCACAATAGCAGATTATTCCTACAAGTTAGGCATGGTGAGGTAGAAAGCAGCAATGTCTTTAACCGTATAAAACTAGTTTATATTTCGAAACATTTATGAATCAAAGACCTTTACAAGAGACGAATATATGGAAAATACATAGCTAGCTGCATCTCGGACAAGCGGATATTACATAACTCTCTGAGTCGGACCGATTCAAACAATCTCAGATAGAGACGGACACTCATGGTTGACATTTATTGAAACAGGCCATCCCGATTAAAAATGTGAATGCAAACATACTGAACGTAATGTTAATTGTCAAAACATCGTAGATTCTAAAATCTGAAAGTATATCACGCGTAACATGATGATGGATTAACAAACTTATTATTAACAACCGCTACTTGAAGCGATGCAACATATAAATCTTTGAATTTAATAAAGAAAAACAAATTCCAATAATGCCAGAATTTAGAAATTTTTTTAGTTAAGGCGGAAATATTGACGTGGTTCTACAGTGTGATCACAGGAGTTGTGCTGCATCGGGCTGCTGCGATAGGATGTTCAATATAGGATTGTTTATGTATTGTTGAATGGGCGATTGTTGATTTCGTTTAAATGTTTTCCTGATTTGAAGAACGTATTTTCCATTCATTTGGAAATTACTCTACAATGTAGTTAGTTTAGTTAAAAAATGGCGTAATTATCCGTTAATTTCAGAGCAAAAGTTATCCAGAAAAGAAATTTTTTTAAATATCTCCCAAGTTAATCCAAACTGGTACGGGCATGATTGAAAACAAATTCACATTCAAATAGTGTTTAAACCCATAAACTTAAACAAAAATGTTCATTGACACTTACATCACACACCCCACGACCGGTTTCACGCCGTTTGCGCTCAATAGGTAAGGACAGTAAGATCAGGATCTGCCTTGAAGCAGTGGATGAATGGTATACAATTGTCCTTGTTAGCCCCTATTGGAAAAGGCGCATGCATTTCTATCACACACACACACCACGACCGATTTCGGGCTGTTTGTTCATGATCATAGGTTTAAACACTATCCTCATGTACTTGGGCACATTTGATTGAACAGGTTGGTGGTACCAAACATATTTAACAGTAGCATACAAACGCAACTTGTTTTCAATACACATTGTTTAATACTTTTTAGCTAACTGACTCTCCAGACTCTCAGCTTAGTCTGTGTATTGAATTATTATTTTTACAAAGATGCATCCTTCCTAATTTTCACAATTTCATTATCGTTAATCACTGTTCTCTATTTCTCTCGTTAGATGATCAATGCACTCCGACACATAATAAATAACGGGAAGAGGCGGGCTAAACCCTATTTGAGACACACAAATTCACGGCTATTGAGAATGCAGAATTAGAGTGATTGCTTGGATGCAGATTTCGGGTAGACAAATAACGGCAAAAAGAAATTTGAGCTCCGCATTACGATTGATATGGGTTTGATAATCATGAAAATTTTCCCTATATTGTGATTTACGCTGACTTCATATAGCAAAAGACAAAAAGGGGACTTGGATTTTTTCGAAGAGTGGTAGATTTCAGATAAATTAAACATGAAACAGGTAACCATTCAGTAAGAAAATCAAAATTTATCGTGCATGTAGACTGGGATGAAGTTTCAACAAACGTTTAATCCAAAATTTTTGGAATTTCAGATTAAGATTAGTGTTAAAAACCCAGCGAATACTGCACAAAAACATACAAGAAATTTACTGAAAATGTTTCACATGATCTAAACGAGATAACCCCGATCGTAATTTTCCGATAAACAGTTCACTTTGACAAAGGTATCTTGAGACAAATAGAGAAAATGACTGTCGATATGAAGACGTTCTAAAGGGTATAAAATATGTTTTGATCGAGCCTTTGAGTAAGCTTGACATTCAAGAAAATTACCATGCAGCGGGTCGAAATTATCATTGTGGATAGTATCTCTAAGTCAACTGCAAGAGGAAAAATGTTGTTCCAAGATTTTTTAAAGACTGTCTTCATTAAGAATAAAGCTTGCGCACGAAACGATTTTGAAACAACGTATGAGCAACAAGAAGTCTATTGAAAGAAGTGCAGGGTAAATAACAGGTGAACAGTACAGATTATAAGATAAATTGCAAGAGAATATGGAGTAAAAGTAGCTTAGACTTAACGCCGAGTGCACAAAAATGGAAAGCATTAAAAAACCTACGTACTTTAGTAAGTAAAGTAATAAAATGAGGTGTCTATGTGAGGTTGTCGGATATGGTGACTTCAAGATACGGGACGCATTTCTAGATAGTCACTTCCGCAGACTAGATTCTAGATACCGCAAGATTACCCAAGTTGCATCACAACGTTAACTGACCAGATTACTCCATTCCATATATTGAGATTCGAAAATTGGCAACTCTCTTTTGATCATGTAGAAATTCCCTCTAAAGTGACAGAAAAAGGATTTAAAGAGTTGTTTATGAGTATTGCACAGCAAATAACAACGTCGTCTACGTATTTCAAGGTAAAAGTTGATGGAGACTGTGGAATTCTAACCCTAAATATGCATAAGTGACGTTTTTGGATAAGTATATTTGTATAGTTGAAGTAATATTATTGCAGGAAATTCGTTTACGCGAATAAAGCTGTTATGTTCTTATTCAGGTGTGCCGAAAAAAGCAAAGAACTAGAATTGCTCATGGAGGTAGCGCTGTCACAGTCGGGTGAAAGAAGACTATGTTAAGTTCATCATAGTGAGATCTGTCGAAAAGGTTTCCACATAACCGTTTCGTTATTTTGGTTTGGTATGGCTCGGATTTTGAGTCGGTCCGTCAGTCGGACACGATTGTCAGAGCCGAATGCGTAGGTGTAAGCAACGGAAAAACTTTATTGTCTAGTGATTTATTGTTAATATTTTTTCAAATATGTGTGAGTTAGACCTACAACAAGATCAAAGATAGGGTGGTGCTTGCGGTAATCCAATTGATACTCATCCTCCAAAGTTGGTAGCTTTATTGAGCGATCAAGAACTAGGCTCTCCTTGATTTTCAAGTCTTGCTACAGGGTCGAACTTTCTTGCACTTTCCTTGTGGACAGTTCTAATTGTAATAGTTTTACAACCATTTGCAATGGTAGCAGAAGAGAGACAACGGTTGGAAATGGAAGTTATTGGTTTGGCAATCATTTATTCTCATACTTCAAGTACCATTGGAGTTACCCTTTCTGGGTTGAGACCTTGTTCACGTTTGTTCCACATAGCCTTCTGTGGGCAGCATATACGGATATCGTGAAATCTTCGTTATCTACTTGTGAACACGTGAAAGTTGACTGATTATTAGTAACATGAGTTTCACCGCCGAAATTCAGACTAACTGGATATAGCGAGCTGCTTGGCAACTTGCGTATTGTGTCCGGGCTGCAACGTTTTCTTGAGATCTTCCATATATTCCTAGTGTCTTTTTCACCTAGTGTTTAATTTATATATAGCTTATCAAGACGTTTTATTTCAAATATTGTTGCCTTAGTCAGTTCCGTGGGCAATAATTTTAGTGGAGTGGAGGAGAAATTCTCAAGTTTTATGCAGATTGTTTCAACCGGAATTCCCTCCAAACATAATTGAAACAGTAACAACACAAACAACCTTGAAAAGTCAACTTAGCTCCAACATCTGGCATAACATCTCCTCAGAACTAGCAATGCCGACGCCCGACCTGTTCATGATAATGCTCAAAGTTTCGCGCAAAAAACTGGAAAACTGATTAGTCCAATCTTCGAGGTTAGTGAAATGAAAAAATCTATTACATTACCGTCTGATAGATTTAATGCCAGTGTCATTTGAAGTAATGGAGTCAATCAAAATGTATGCCTTGAGAAACCACTTTGAGAGGAATAATGAAATGGCTGAAGCACAACATCGATTCAGGAAAAAAGCTCTCGTCTGACGACCTTGAAGTCTGGTTCGAGATACTCGATGTGGAAATACATAAAGAAAATAGACCAAAATTGCCGGCTATAAAGTGGGTTTCGCTATTAATTATTTAGCAACCTTAATATAAAGCCTTCTGCAAATAGAAATACTGGAGGGAAGTAAGTATTGCAGCGTTTGCACAAGTTTATCCTTTGTTATTGGTGGTTATTCACATTTGGACAATATTTCGTGTTTGTTCTTTAAAAGTGGTGATCATGATATTCGCTGTCTTAGTAAGTTACCCTAAAATGAATGTTCTATGGCCATTTTTCAGCAGATTGTGATAAAACTTGAACTTTTTGAAGCCATGTTTATCACAATCATACTATTCCTTATCAACGCTTAAACTCTGCTAGAAATGACATCGAATGCAAAGTGTTTGTTAGTCTAAAATATGCTTTCTTGATTTCCGTGAGTTCATTGGTAGAATAATAATGAAAACCTATAGCACTAATTAAATTGCCAAATAAATTTTGCTAAAACGATATTGTAATGCCATGCTAAATTACAGCAGAACGTTTCATCAATTTGTTGACTGTGTGTTAATGGTATTGTAAGAACTGATCTTATGAAACTGCGTTACTCAGAACAGTGAATCATGTGATAAAAACGCTGTCAAAGTTTCGTTTGCTGATAGTGAACTACGATTGATGTGACAAAATTCATAATCCGTCACGTCATGTTGAGTAATATATTAGAGCGAATGAAATCTCGACTTTCAAGGACGTTGACATTATTCTCGATGATAATGACGTAAAGTACATGCTGGCAAAACTATAAAAACCATAGAATTTAAATGGAAGAATCACTTAAAGATTTCGCAAACAGAGAATGCCTGTCTTCAAACTTGTGACCGCTTCCGACCGTACGGACACGAAAACCGAAGTAACACGTTGGGTTCTCAAAGGAAAAGTGGACGAAAGTGCATTCAAATGTTTAATTGAACGACTGAAGCGACTATTTGGCAGAAGAGCTGGAAATTTCTATATTTCCTGGCATGGTAAGCTGAACAGCTTTTTCTATTTGCGAGTTCTAATAAATATTTTCACCGTAAATCTGAGGTTATAAAATATAGTGAAAATAAGCAAATGGATTTTTGAGTTTAAATTTAATGTGCTGTGGCATTAAGCAAGACTTTTCCAAATGCTCCGAATAAACAGCATCTGGATAAACGGTATTTGTATTATTCAAATTTGAAGGATACTGACCAAATAAGGTCGATAATTTTGTAAACACGAATTTCATTTTTCGTCTATTCACAGATGGCACAGACTACTGCACCATACGCGATCATCACGACCTACAAGAAGCAGTAGATTTCTTCTCGGATACACACGCTTCAGAAAAAGCGGTGCGCCTTTTTGTTTCACCAGACAGGCGGGAACATCGAACGATTTTCGGTGAGATACCGGAGGAGAGTGAGGCTCAACCAACAGTGGAAGAATCTAAAATTGAGCAGGAATCTTCCAGCGACAGCGATTCCGATGACGAGATCAAACCTGAGAAGAAGCGTGTCACAATTAATGATGAGTCAGTGAAACCACAGAGTGAACAATGTTCAAAGCCGAATAAACCACTAGAGGAAGATCATAAGCATGAACCTGCCCAAATTCCATTCACCGTACATGTTCACTGCACACATTGTGCAGAGTGTCCAAAAGTTGCCCAAAATTCAAGCCCACCGATTGTCCAACCTGAAGTACAAGAAAAACCGAAGGATGAAAATGCCGTAGCTATCACCGAAACAAAGGAATCCCCGGAAGCCAAGGAAAAAGAAGTGGAAAAAGAGGGTGCAAAGGATAAAGAAGGTTCGAATGAAGTATCGGGAAAAACAAAAGAAAAGGAACAAGAATTGAAGATGAAATCCAAACATGTTAAAGTTGCCGTGGCTACACTCCGAAAGATGGGTTTCACACAAGACGAAAAAGAATTGAAAAAGTTGATCAGGATGCACAATGGAAATTTGAATGAAATCATCGACAAACTGGAAGCGGGTTCAAAATGAGGACCAATATTACTTAGCCATGATGTGACACAAACTTATTTTGTGTTCAGACTGAGACATCAATTTGAAATCTCTGACATTTTCTTCAATACAAATCATTTCCCAGTTCTATTTTCACATTTGTAAATATCTCGCTAACAATTTTACAGCCAAGTTTTATTTCTTCAAATTCGTTAATTTATCTTCAAAAATTTTTGGGTTAAATTATCAAAATTATTGAAGCAAATTTAGCGACCTTCCGTAGACATATTTCAAGCGATGCGGCATTCGTAATTAAGGTTGTTCCTAGACCAATTGTTCAACTATCGCTAATAAATGTAAAAGCGAGCTTAGCTTACCTGAAGAACAACAAAGCAACACATTTTGCATGAAATTTCTGTCCAAATTGTTAGTTTTTTCAAAATAAAAATGGCAAATCCTATGTATGGGAAATTTTCACAGAAACAAATAAGATTTATGACGAAACCTTGTTATAATTTAATCGACTCAAGTAAATAATTCGCTATTCACAATGAAGTTTTCGGTTGACTTAGTTCATCTAGACAGGTAAGTCACACCATGGAGGGAAAATATGAATTTGTTTAACACATTTCTAATGTTTCATTTCTTCCCGAACCACCTATTACTGTCATCATTGACGGCAGCAGACTGACACCGATAGTGGTATATAAAGATAGGTGGGGTGAGTACACCGAAACTCGAAAAATTCATTGATTTATTTGATCTGTCAAATTATATCCGCTATGTGGATTACTTATCTAATACTCTTTATTCCTCTTGTGTTCAGATTGTTGATTGTCAGACAAGAAAATGTGTCATTCCAAGTTTTAATATATGCAAATGCACAAAGCAGTGTAATTACGTGCAGTCACAACACGAAATGCCTTATCTCTGTTTGGGTTCAATGCATACGTCGAAACAGGAGAAGAGCGGCTGTATCAGGGTAACCGCGATTTGATGCGCGTAACGTTACGCAAACCACGTTTCATGTATTCCATTCTCAAAAAGCATGGCAATTGAAATATCATATTTGAAAACCACGAGAGATATAAATCGAATTAGCTGGATAATGGTGGGATATAT
>JACCGJ010023925.1:0-44354 GCA_013407085.1 Atriophallophorus winterbourni | reverse complement strand
TGTATAATGTGATTATCATTCACTGTAGAGAATTTCTGTTATTCATTCGTTCGTTCAACACACGAGTTCGCTTACGTTTGTGGTGTCTCTATCTCAAGGCTCGGTCAGCAGTAGTGCAGCACAGTTACAAAATTTCACTTCGCTTACCCATTCGATTTTTATGCCACACCTATTTTTACTGATATGCGTGTTTATCTATGTGGGATGAACGGCAAATTATTTATCGGACCTGCATCCGATCTGCTTGTTGAAAAATTTAGCAATACAATTTACTGCATAGCGTACATTTATATGTTATCTACTTGTTATTCTAAATTCTCGTAGATTAAATGGGTAATCTGAAAAAAATTACTAAACTTTCCTGACGATTGTCTGTAGAATCCATCATGAAATAATTAGACATCGGTAACCGATTGATGGGAATTATGTACGAATAACTAACGGAAACAATATACACATTTCCTGTTAATTATTTTGTTGGAGTACTTTTGATGTGGACTGAATGATTTATGAGGACTGTCAGTATAAGCAGTTTAAAATCGATTGCATACGCAATACTTGCATTTTTCATTAAATTATAGGTGCAGTTAATATTTGAACCATTGGTCTGGCATGCTATTCGGACGCACATTCACAGAAATGTAAACTAGAAATATCTTTCATCGGTGCGACAAATTTTGCCCATTCGGTCTGCTATTCCATCTCCCATGCATTATTTTGCTAAAGAAGCGTTCAAATTAGCCTTGGTCGCCAAATGAGCAGCAAACATTTTTAAAAAGCCAAAAGACGTCTGGCTTCCTCGGTGATCTTGTTTCACTTTGATGCTCGAAGTTATTTCGTTTGATGTTTATTATTTATCGGGGCCATACAGTTTGGAAGTTTGTTTTCAAGTGTGACGTTCCGTAGCGAAAACAATATTATGGTCCAAATTACACATAATTAATTATGTCCTGTATCCACACAAAAATTATCGATCACCCGCTAATAGTAGAAATGATTGTATTTTTTTCTTCAAAACTCCAAAGCGCCTCCCTTTATTTCGTCAAAAACCTTTTGTTTGCTAAACTTATAAAAACTATAAATCTGCAAATTATACAAATAGCATAACACGAAGCTGTTGTGTCTCTTGGTTCTGTTATTAATTATGTATTAATCATGTTACATCGGTAAACGGCATGAAGCCAATTTTGGTGAACTATACGGAGTATTCGGTCAATGTTCAACATCGTATACAGATCTAGTGTGACCAGATTATGTTTATCTAAAATAATGTATGCAAGAAAATGACATCAAGTTGTATAATCTGCGGTAGAGGCATTAATTTTTAATAAATTTTTTATTCAATCCAATTGGAAAAATTGTATGAGGAAATGCAGTGTTTCATTGTGTTTTCGATAATTCTCAATGTTTGCATTGATTAACTTCGACATCTTGTTGAATGCCGAAACGGAACATGCATTTTCCGGTTGTTTCAATCCACAGCACCTTTTTGCCAGATTTCGATTTTTCAATCCATACTTGCGATTTCGCGGAGCGTTGCTTATTCAACGCGTTCTCCACGACCGTGGCAAGGTCACCTTCGATGTATTTCACAAAAGCCTGGTTGTGCTGGGCGTCAAGAAATATGGCACGAATTCGACCTTGTAAACTGGACTGAAGTTTGAAGTGGGCAGTCAATTGTTCTTCCTTGATTTTCACCTGAAATTCCGAGTAACATTTAAACATAAATCTAACTGGAAATGATTTAAATTGCTGAATTATATGTATCAACGTGTTGCAAAATATTGAACGAAAAATTGAAATTGTTGCAAAATTCGGAAAACATGTTGTTTTTGTTGTTGTTGGTCTCACATACAAAACAACAAAAATTGTCCACATTGTTCTATTCACCAATTAACAAAATCACTGGCATACTTGCATTTGAGCATCGTGTTTCGTCTTAAGAAGTCTTCGTAAATGAGGTTTACAGCATGAAAGATGATTTCATAATGAAGTTCTCATGAACTGCCAAGCGGAACGAATACATTAGGAAGAGCAACCAAAATAATTGCGCTTTTAGAACAAACTTTCGGTATAATAACTATACCTACATCCATCCACGAAAAATCAATTTCCGTAAATTGTAAGTCATTCATAAATTTACACTGATCTCTATTCAAACCGAATTCAATGCAAAGCGTGTTAGCAAGCGTAAAATGAATAAAACAAATCTAAAGATTTCCGTTCACATCGGTAGCAAAAGTGGAAAAATTGGAGAGAATGAATAACTGCAATTTGCAAGTTCGGAAATATTTTATGGCTGGTAATCGCGTCAGGTCTAGGTTGACTCGCGTTTCCGGTTCTAATGTTTTTAAGGTTTTCGAGGTTTCAATCAAACAGCATTATCCACCTCGTTTCGCATCTACTTTTCAGTCATGTCCCCATTCTCACCTGAGTTCAATCACTCCGACCTTGATCACGCGCATTCGTGATTCCCACAACATGAAAAACGCGTTTGTTACACACATGAAGAGCAATAAATTACACCCCCTATCGTACAAATCAAGTTACAATAACACTGTCTTCAATCTTACACTTTGGCTTGATTAGTGAAGAATACTCAGAAACAGATAGCTTTTTTTCTTTATTATTCATTCCGGCGAAATTCCATTTCAACATTCTGCAAGCAGGACTACCCGATCTGGTCAGCATTCGTATCATAAAAGAAACTACCACAGATATTTCTTCTCAGTACGTACCAAATTTTATTTTTGATCCGCTTATGTTTCAAACCGCATCCTTATACAATTTAGCAGTAATTATTCACAAAGTACAAGTGAATATGTAAAATAAACTTATGGCTTAGCACTATTTTGAGAACAACCTACGCCAAATTGTTCAAACAACTCAAAATACTAATTTTGTCACCTTTCTGTTTATCGCCCGGTATGTGCATCTGTCACTTTCGCACAACACTGTAGAAACAAATGTCTTGGTTGTTTTCCTTCAGTGGACTTAATTTTATAGATAAGAATAATTTTGTCCCCCAACCTACTTTGTTGAAATCGCGTAAAGCTAGACGCCAAAATCACTAATTGTAAAAAGCAATACCGATCTTTAAACTTGATGCTCTACAACACAGCATAGAAGCCTAGATGTTTACTACATTCTTCATCTTTGGACGAAGGTTGACATTCATTATCTTTTAACTCAATTCAATTTTAATAGTCTAAAAAGCATATAGCTTTACAAAAACCACAGAATAATATGGGAGCTTCGAATAATACAACAATATTCAGATATAAATCCAAAGTGCAGAAATTGTTTTCGATTGACACGTATAAATCTATAGGGTCAAGATGTATTATATTCTTCGATGCACGGGTTAAGTGTAAAAATGGTATCAAGACTTCTCTTGAGCATCCGCTGATTTGATGGGTTTACAACATAATCGGACAGATTTGCCGATTCCAACTAATTCATACTACAGAATCGTCCACTTCCAATGAGGTCCATGCATAGCTTTCAGTCTCCGATCGAAATGTGCAATTAATATCCTTGCTTAGGTGAACCATCTTGATTTCTTTCAATTCAATTTTAATGGTTTGAAAAGCATATAGATTTACAAAAAACGGCATAATAATATGGCAACAACGAATAATATAACAAGCAAAAATAGGATTAAGTTGCGTACTGAGCAGTTCAAGAATCAATTGAAAATCCAAAGGGCAGAAATTGTTTTTGATTGGTGGGATAACAAATGTAGATGTATGGTGTTAAGATGTATAGTTTTCTTCGATGCACGGGTTTAGGGTCAAAAGGGCGTCAAGTCTTCTCTTGAAAGTTTGCTGATTTGGTGAGTTTACAACATTATCTGGCAGATTGTTCCAAGTAGAACAAAAAATGTCGTCTGCAGTTGAGTCTCGAGTGAGGGACATTTAGAATAAATTTGTGAGCTCTGTAGACTAAATAAGCATTGTAGATGGTGATTTTCGGTATTCAAAATATTGTAAACCAGAATCAAATCAAATCCCATCGGAGACGATTACGTATGTAATCAAAATAAATTTAGCATTTCGATTCGCTCATTGTAGGATTTCTGGCTGAGTTCGGTGACAAGTTTGGTAACTCGATGATATATTCGTTACAAAGTCGCAACATCTTTTTTAAGCCATGGCGACCATGCTTGAACGGCGTATTCCATCGTAGGTCTGATGTACGTATTTATAATGCAGGAAATTGTCTGTTTTTAGAACCTACTGAAAGTTCTCTTTAGGAGTGACAATTTCTGTGATGTTCTGCTATTTTTCATAACCGTGCCAGCTAACACGGAGTCAAAATCACTTTATATATTCTCACAATCAAAAGCAGTCTTATTTGACAACAAGCTGTTTACTCTAACACTTACCCGGTGATCTGATAGGTTTTCGCTCAATTTGGAGAAAAATGAACGTTTAACCGCAACTGCATCTGTTTTGTGGTGATTTTAAAAAACCATGACTTTATTTTGACATTTATATTAGGGAGAATAATAAATTCCTGCAATGAGACATCCACAATACTCCGTGATATATCATAAAACAATCCGCGTTCGCTAAGAGGATGCGTTGTTTGTTAAACATATTTATTAAAATACGGATTTTTGTTCAAAGAGATTTTAATATTTTTAGAAAGAGTTAAAATAGTTTCCCTGTTTATAAACTGAGGTGGTAATACGATACTTGCGTTAGTTTGTTTAGCCACCAAAATTTGACTATATGCATATTTTGCTGTGGTTCTTGTTTGCAATGTTAAATAGTCAATATTTTGTAACTTAAGTCAAAACACAAATAGATCACTCGTACATATTTATGGATTCCCAATCGGTCTCGATTATTTTCAAATACCTTGTTGACCACTCATATTGATTGCACTAGCTTGTTTATACTTCTACTTCTATTTTTATGTCTGGACTCGTTACAGCGGAAACCACAGCATAAATTTATCCATTGTGGCTGGACACGTGCATGGGTGTCGGTTTTTGTCCAAGTGTAATACATCAAAAACGATGATTTTCGAGCATTTATCTCTGTTGGTTAACACTTTTATCAATAATAACTATAATTGCTTCGACAAAACTCACCTCTGCGAAGGCTGAATGTCTTGCGGGGACCGTGATTCTGGTGTCCACACCCCAAATAAGTTCTTCTTCGATACTTTGCCTGCTGGCTGAACTCAAGCTCAGATCATGTTTAAATCCGGCGTTGGCTTCCAATATTGAATTAGGTAGCTGGTAAAATGAGAAACAAATGGAACATGTACGCATGTTTGAGTAACATTCGTATGCGCGTGGTATGTGCGTGATTTAGTGTGAGCATAATCTCAAAACTCGTGTTTATAATAATGCTATGATTGACGTGATATATTATCAATGTTTAAAAACGTCATTCAAAATCTGGTAACGCCGAAAAAGATTGATTTGGAATTAGCGCATGATACATATATACGGAAGGACGCCGATCCATCCACAGCATCTATTGACTGTTAGGTGATAAATACAACCACACCATTTTCGTAACTTTGCCATACGACCCCGAACCAGCTGGACGCCACCTGACTTATTTTATTGACTGTCCAATGGTTATCTTTGACCTGGTATCTTTTTAATCACGATACACCATTGACTATTGAATGACTATTGCATCGATGGAACAAATTAATGCTAGGTTTCCTCCACAATGCACGTATCAGACACGTCATAAGAGTGATATTTTAGAAACGACTATGAGGTACCAAAAGATGGACCCCAGTAGTTGTACGTTAAATTACACTTCGGAAACGTTTGATGACGGATGACTATGAACTGAATCTTTAAAATTTTCCTTGATTCCCAAATTAGGTATTGGCAATGCCATTTTGGTCTGCTTCAATTGGTTGACGTTCGATGTTCACAACGGATGTACATGGAAAGCGCTTTCTTTTGTCATGCTCTACACCATTTTGGATAGACTATACATTTCTATTAGGGAATAAAAATACAACTCTAAAGCCTAATGCTATATACTGTATTCGGTATGTCGATATTATTTTCACGCTTCGTTCAAATCCCGAAAGCGTCATAAGCTCTTCTCCAGTTTGCTTTTGGCGCTTCAAAACATGTAGCTTAGGTTCGTGGTCACGTGCGCGGTCAGTCAGGAATCGCAAAGTCATTTAAAGTGCTTTAGTATCTTTTGCAATCGTATTTGTACAGCAAGTGAGATTTAACGTACGGGAGAATGCATGAGTAAAACATTTTGTATTTAATTGAATCGTTCTTCTCAGCAAAGGAATTTCAAGCTGAACTGATATTGCCAATTGGGACTTAAGAAAGACAATATCTTCCAAAAAATCTTATAATGCAACTTATTCATGTTCAGTTTTCTGACAATCAAACTTTGATTATTAGAACTTCAGTGAAGCATTACACGAAATTCGATCACATCCGATTACTTTCCAATTCCTTCACGTAAAATATACACTTTTATCACTATTTTTAAGCAAAAATGGAGTGTTTTTAGTAGATTTCCACCTGCTGAAAATCCGTGAACACGAATAAAGTCATTCTTCTTCTTCTTCTTCTGTATCACTTACGGATTTCCAACAAATGGACGGCATTCACTTAACATTATTGACTAATATTTTAATAATAATGTTATTATTTTTTGTTTACCCATCTAATAAAGCTGGATAGTTTGTAAAGTAAACATTAATTCATGCCTAGAAGATTTTATGTCAACGAAGCGTATAGCTCTCGAATTTACTATACACATGAATACAGTTTTAACGAAGCGTAGTTCCAAATCTTCGAATCTGCGTTTCGGAAAGCGAAAATTGTTTCATATTGTTTTGTAATAAATGTGTGTATGATCAGGAAATCGTCCAATTTCCCGATTAGCTTAAAATGCTCATGACTGGATTTAATAAAGTGCTGCGAACTTTGTGTGCCTCACATAAAATAATATAATGCTTGTTCCTTGTGAATTCAGTCGACAATATCACAAATACTGTTGACAGCGAATTCCTAGAAAGATTATTAGAACTAAGTAAAGTTCTGACGACCGTAAAACGAAACAAAATGTTTCTATGGTGAAAACATGAATGTGTTTGAAGACTCAAATAAATATTCGGTAGGTGTATTAGTGGATTAGGTGCCGCATTCATTCAGTTGTAGTAGTGAACAAGGTCGTGTATACATCGTCTATGCACGAATGTGCTCATGTCAATTCGAGGTGATTGTTTGTGATATTGCAAATTAAACATTTGTATAACAGTTTCGTTCACTTTGTGATATGTCCTCAAAAGCAACTTCATTTACCTAGAAGTGTGCTGTACAGTTTTTGATTAAGTGTAGGCAAGTATTGTCCATTTGGATCAACGTAGCCTTAATATTATAGCCTTATTAATTTATTATTCTAGATTATTTTATTTTTATTTTATTTTATAGATTCTTCTTAAGATTCTTCATTCAAGATTCATTGTAAATTTCTTTAATTGAAGTCATGTATGATGTTAAGGCTTAAATGTAGCTGGTAGCAACAGATACTCTGAAAGGTGCATCAGCCATCCAACACCGATATACTCATCTTAATCTTGAGGTGCGTTACAGAGTGATCGACGGCATTCCAGATGAAACGACCCTGTAATAACTAACGTCCACCAAATCACAACAAACATTGCAGAAGTGCTTTGATACAGCAACTTCATGTTTCGCCTCCTAGGTATTGGCAACAGATTTCCCAGATTCTAGATTTATGCAATGTAAATCATTAAGCGGTAGATTAGTACAATATATTTTCCATTACACCATTGAATTCTGGTTTCATCAATTCATAATATAATTGTTCAATTGCGAATGAGGAACATCATGATTTCTTTCAAGGATGCACTTACAGTTTTTTGCACGTTTAACTTCGAACTAATCTCAATGCCGAAACCGCTAGTTCGCTTTGGTCACTAGTACCCACAGGTCCGCACAGGTTTCGGCGCTGTCCATTTATCCGTGTCAACGAAACGGTTACTAGTCGTTCGAATTTGTTACACTGGACCCCCACTGCGCAATGAGAGACATGCTTGGTTTTGGTTTTGCGTAGCAATATGTTGATCTAATTTGAACGCCAAATTATGTTATCGATCCGTTTCAAGCGCATGCGGATCCTGATCTTACTGTCCCTACCTGATGAGTGCAAACAGCACGAAACCGGTCGTGGGGTGTGAATGACGGAAAAGCATGCAAATGAATATTTTGTTTTATGTTATCGATCATTCATGCTGTCTGTTTTGATCAGACTTACAGAATCAGGAAACGTACCAATGACTGTCACCCTTGGTCTGACGAAGGTTCTGTGTCAGAAGTGAAACGTTACCCAAAAACTACTCTAACCGATTGCACTCAAATTCATTTGCATTATGAATACACGATCGGTCCCAAACATATTCCAATCGATTTCCGTAACATTGACTGTTTGACGATCCAAAAAATTTCCCAATCACTTCGTGGTCAATTGTTGCTTCTGACCCGGTCGTAATCACTTCGTACATAAACGCGATACAAACGCTCAAAACCATTACCAATAGACGAGTATCGCTCGTATGAAATGTAATTCTTAGTCATTAGAAAACAATAAATGCGACATTCTTGTGAATGTGTTCAGCTAATTAATTAATTAATTAATTCCTATTGTAAACAACTGATATTCTGTTTTTCGTTGATTGTTTGGGATTAAAAAATAAATTAATGTGTTAAACATACGGGAGTTTTGGAATTCCGAAAAATTATTTGTTGACAATATATGATTTTAATCAACGTCAGATTGATAAAATGCCTCAAAGTGTGTGCATAGAGCAGCAGCGACAAACGTCACGTTATCCCATCCATCACAGCCTCACGTTTCACATTTAACGCCTTGCCGGAACAAATCAACTGTTTGTGGTTTTCAATGCAAAGCTCGATAAATACATGACGAGTTATGCCCTGTGAATATCAGTAGTAACTTTCCAATCGCTTATGTAGATCAAGTTTCTTTTGTAAAACTTGGTTGAATGTGTATGTAAGAAACAAATACTTGCAGTCCACATCATTTGTGTTTGAAGAAAATCTGAGGAACAAAAATGTGAAGATTATGAGAATGATCATTTTTTTACTTTACCTAACTAAAAGGGTATACACTAAGTTGGATGCCTTATTGATTGTGGATTGTCGAAGTTTTGATGGCCAACGACAACGACAACAATAAATTCAGGAAGCACTGTTCAAATGAATCACGTACGCAGAGAATGAATGCATCGAAGACGGTGGAGACAGGACTGGTGAGCGTTTAAAGTAAATTGGAGGCTGTGTGTATAAAGCGAGTATTTAATATTGAATATATGTTTTCGCGGGTAGCTTGAACTTGGAAATAATGAGTATGTGAGCATCACACCAACCTAATGTTACGAATATGCACTGTAACTATGACCAACATTTTGATACTACAAATGACATATTTTCTATCATCCCTCACTGTGCAGCCACATATCTTGCATGTTCTACATTCTGAGCTATCACCTTTACAAATATTATCTGATCGAAGCTCCTTTCTAATTTATCGATCGTTTCATACAAATCATATCTGTCTAATAACCACCGTTTCGTTGGTGGTGTATCGGTGGTACACACGTTTGTTGTTCTATTATTCGGAGTTCGCGGGATGTGAGCAACATATCACATTGATTTAACACTGTTTCTTAAAAATATTCACTATTTTGTGGTAATTGTAAAGCTGTGTTTTTTCAATATAAATATTGAAACTTGAAAATCCTGTATTAGTGCAAAATACTCGAACAACTTTTTAAACTCGGTCATTAGCAAATTACGTTTACAAAGCACAATTTTTAAGCGTAATCAGCATCAATATTCCAGAGTTCGGAGATACGTTTTTACTAGCATGCATGAACTTGAATATTCGTAACATATTGGTTTATTTGTAGTACACTCTCCTTCGATAAACGGTCTGATTTTTCACCCGATGACCCTACACCAAATATACTTAATAAATTCATATGTGTTTCAAACATAGTAATTTGATTGGCACTAACTATTCAGAGGTACCGTTTGGCAAAAGCGAAGATCAGATAGTGGTAGGAACCGAAGTGTCACGCGTTATTTTACGGCTTAACGTTCCAGAAAATACTGGTCAAAATAGTGGCGAAATAAAAGAGCATGACCGTAAATAGTGGTTATATATTGTCAATATAATTGGCTGTAAGAATTCTGTGCTATTCGACAAATTCAAAATGTTTTGCTCGTAGGACTATCATGGAAAAGGCACATCGCCTCTCTTGGCAGTTACTATAATAGATCCTGTCACGTTTCTGCTAATGCTCTATGAAAACAGGTTATCTGATAACTCATGATAGCGATACACAGAATTCAAAACTAAAGTAAAAATGCAGATTATTAAGGGATGAAATGAAATCGTCAAGAAAAATTTATCAAGTGACATTGAAAAATAACGATTATCGGGGGCAAACTGCATTTGACTAAAAAAATATATAGTTACTTACCAATGTAACATGCCAAAATCGCACTTAAGAAATTATAAACATTACGTTAATGGTCTTATAGGTATATGATACTCTTCAGAATTTAAAAGTGTTGACTACTAAAATATTTATATCCTAATTTTTATATATGCAACTAACTTTTAACTATATATCTCGAATCTTTAAGCTTTATTATCAATATTTATATATATATATATATATATATATATATATTAATTATTTGGGATTTTTGAAAAAAGTTTGAGTAAATATTCACGAGATTGTTATACAAATAATTCCGTTATTTTGTAGTTGCAAACAGAACTTGATAAACATGGGATCAAGGATTTTGTTAAATTATATTGCCTACTCTTCTAGCTAGAACAAATTAAGTTTTGCAAGCTGGTCATTATGTGAGGTTGCATGATGTAACAATACAATATACACGGCAACATTTTTCAATTTGCAGTGGATTTTCTGAATTGAGGAGTCGTGAACGTTAAAGAAAATTTAGGCCTAAAAATGTCACTCTGTTCAACCAAACTTAAAAGATCACGAGAATATTAAAATTAATATAATAAGAGTCATTTTTATGGGAAAGTTTTCAATTTGTTAATTGAAAGTAATATAAATATGCTTCCGAATGAGGTTAACTACTTTATATGATAGAAAGAGATTAACCGAATTCATTTTTGCAGTTTTCAAGACTGTTTCACAGTATGAACATTACACCAACATTCTTCGTTTTTGGTCGAGGAACTGAGGTGGGCGAACAATGAGCATTAAGAGAACAACGTGTTAATTAAAATCCATTTTTGCACCAACTTTCATCAAACACACACACACGACGATTGTGTTCATGATGTTTGAAATGATCAGCTAGGGACAATATTATCGGGATCCATATTTTGCAAAACAGCAGAGAATTGTTAAACGAAGTTTAGAGTATGAACCAAATACCGAACGAGGCCGAACTGACCATGTAATTCAATCCCATTTAAACACGTATTTTGGATTGGCTGGGCACAAATTTATCCCTATATTTATTAATTTTACTTAGTTTAATCTGTGATTAATTTCGATTTTTGTACATGCAAACTTTAGCATAATTTCCCAAGTTTTAGAACGGTGATTTATTGCATAAATGTGAAATGGTATCTTTGTTTGATTATAGAATTACACCCCTAAAACCTGTAACTAATTTTCGCTTTCTCGCGGAAAACGTTTTTTAACGATATCACGTTTTCCCATTTTTGAACTACATCGTTACATAAGTTAATTAATATTGAATTTAATATCGAATTTCAATTTGAACACTGAATAAACAATGTTAAACTTTGAAAGAAATTGTTAGATCAAACAAGTTTAGACTTTGAGACAACCGATAAATAGGTTTCTACAACGAATGCGTTCAAATACAGAACCACAAAGTGCGCAAGGCGCTTTGAAACGACGGAAGTATCGTGTTGCTAACATTTCCTGAACTTACACACCACAAGAGGTTTCCGGCTGTTTAATCTCATCAGGTGAAGACAGTAACATTAAGTTTAATGAGACACGAAGCAGTGGTCAAGTTGTCACAAAGTTATGCTTGAATGCCACTGTTAAATAGGGTTCTGTAAAAGAACTACGTGTTCAAAAACGGATTCATAAATGCGAATATTGATCAAGAGTACAAAACGCTTCGAAACGACCAAATTATTATGTTTCGGCGATGTGAGCAACACTGCAGTTTTAATTTCGGATTTGTTTGATGATTAGTGAGATTGTATTGTATTCGTGTCAAATTTATCTAACTGTGCATTCAAAGTTAAATCGTGTTTGAATTCTTTCAATTTTTAAAGGAACCAATCCTAGCAGCATGTGATTAGTACGTTGATGATTGGTAACGGGATTTTGAACTGAAAACTGAGTGTATGTGAATAGTATTTGTGTCGGCAGCAATATTGAGGTCGTTGTTGGCCTCCTTCGGTTAATGTCGACCATGGATGTACATCACAATCGCATGAAGTTTCATGTTTTAGAGCTTTTTGAATGACTAAACAGTCTGATTCGGGAGGAACAATCTCTCCCGCCGCGCTTGCAACGGAAGGAAGAACTCTGTTGTAGGGCGTCAGTTACACGACGGCGGCGTGATCTGCTTTCAGTAGCCAAGAGCAAGCTCTTACCAGCTCGCGGCATCAATGCCAAGAGCTTTCATATCCTTTTTGCAAACGTCTTTGTACCGCAAGCGCGGTCTGCCCAATGGTCGACTTTCTAATTGCAACTCATCATAGAGTAGATCTTTCGGAATAAGATTATTTTACATTCTATAGACATGACCAAGCCACCGCAGGCGGCGCTGACTCAATATGGTGAAAATATTGAGGTATGTGATTTAAAAACAAGTAATATCCTTTCCATGATCATGGGTTCAACCCCATTATACATATGTTTGGACACATGTGATTAAACAGGATGTTCGTGTCAACCTTACCCAACAGTGGCATATAAGTGCAACTTGTTTACCATTCTTCCACTGTTCGAATGTATGCCGATCCTGATCATACTGTCCCTACTTGATGAGTGCAAAGAACAAGAACCACAATTTTGCAAATTAAATAACGCTTGGTTTTAAATAAGTCGTTGGCTAAATTTGTAAACTAAATCAATTCGGCGTATCTTGTGGTTTGAACACAATGGAGTAATCTAATTTTCAAAGAGAGAGTAAATCATTTGAAAATCAAAATCATAAAATTAACAATCAATCTTGCGAAACATTTTCTTTCAATAATGAGCCGTAAATAAATTAAAAAAATATAGCTTTTTAATGTGGGGACTAATCTATGTCCCACAGTCGGTGCAATGCAGCACCGGTAACTGTTTGGAATATTTTTGCAACATTCCAATAACAGCATGATGGTAGTTTTTTTAGAATCAGATTTTCATTAATAAGTAGTATATAACGTTCGAAATGCAAGACGGAAGCACACGACCGGTTTCGCGGTTATTGCCGCTCACCAGGTATGCGTATCCGTGACCTCATATTCGAAAGCCGTTTTGACTTTTTGCTAAACTCATTTATTTGCGAATTCGAGAATAAATCCTCATTTGCATATGGAAATTTAGCTTTTGAATGGCTAAGTTCATTAGTAATAAATCTTTTTAATTGATACCAGAAATTTGTGTGCGATCTGAATCAAGAAAGACGGACCGGAGATTAGGAAGAAAAATGATTGGAAACATTACAAAGCTGAAATTTGACATCATGGTAGATTTTCAGAGAAAGAGGATTCGTAGAACGATTTTGGTAATATTTTAAAATCAAATTTTCCTTGAATAAAACGCCGTATAATTCTCAAGGAATCACCGATTCTAAAGTTGTGGGTTGCTGGAATATTGGGTAATGGAATTCAACCAATCGCTAACACTATTCTAAGCTATCATTAGCATAAATCGATAAATCGCGTCTCAACTGCCGGAAAATCGATTGGATGTGGGTAGTCATGCTTGCTACGGATTAAACGCTATTCAAAGGTCGGAATGATCGCCATGGCAACCAGGCGAAGTAGCGCAACTGAGAGCGTCCCAACAGTGTGTTCGGAAAAGTGGATCAATATGAAAGCCGCGTGATTTATTTTGAGCATCGATGTCAAATTTAATTCGTGTGTTCCAAATACGTATTGTAAATGTTTGGTCACCACATTGGATGATGCGTGTGTATACTCGAGTTCTGGTTTGAATCAGTACCCAAAATATGTCATTGCCCAGAACTTCTTATTGAAACCCACTACAAAGATATCATAGTGTAATACATCGAATTTCGAAGATAGATTCAGAGCATTCAACAATGTTGGTTTCATCAATTTCGTCCCTACACCGTCGACACTGGCTGTCATATGTGCCGAATAAAAACTGGTCATATTCCAAAATATTTACACTTTAATGAGTTGAAATCAGGAAGTAGGCCTTTGACAGGCCGCACTTGCGATGCAAAGGCGATTGCAACGAAGACATGAGAGCTCTTGACATTGGTGTTAAGATTGAGGTAGAACGTGCACTTGACCGCTCACTTTCGAGCCACTGACTCGATCTACATGCTGAAGAAGAACAGATACTGCTTTCCAGCCGCTGACCATAGACCAAACAGTCATCTGTAACTGACACCGATCGGACACTGAGTACTGCTTTTCGCTGTAAGCGCTGTGCCAGTTATTGTAACTCTAGAATCAACCGAAACAGTATGAAAGCTTCATACGAGCGTGATGTAAATTCGTGTTCCACAGTGAACAATTGTGACCAACAAAACCGATGAAACTTTGGTGGCAGAGCTGGTGTGACATTCGACTTTCCATGTGTTGATCACGGTGGAAAGCAGGACCTAAGCGCACAATTCATTACGCGTTTATGTCACATCCGAGACACCTTAAGGTGTAATTATGTCAAGAATATGACAGTCCAAAGCAAAAATCATTCCCCATGTTCAGATTTGTTCTAAAGAACCCGGAAATAAGCACTGCATGAATACTACTGCCCCACATATGACCGAGGATTCATAAACCAGATGAATTTCAACTGATACAAAAGTACAAAATCAGATGTATAATCGCTCCGACGGGCAATAACTCATAGTTTCAAACCAATATTCACCTATTTAATGACGCGATTCTGCTAACAAACGAAAAATGAGGCGGCTGGATTACCGTGAACTTATAATAAACCTAATAGCCAGTTCGGTGGCAAGTAATATTTTATTGTCACCAATTTTATCAAAACATTCCCTTCACGCAATCATAAACATAAATATATTACCTCGTTCAATATTCCGTTTACTTTACTCATCAAGGATAAGATTGGCATATTCAGAATATATGGTGATTAATAGCCGTCTGTTTGAACATTATCTAAACAAATATTTTTACGCGGCAGATAAGTGGTTTGAGCCCAAGAAGTGACTTGACTTACCGCAAGCCTTAGAGACATCTCCTTCGAGATTACTACTCCCCGTTCTATCTGAACCTCGGCCACAGAACGTGTGCAGCGTTCTGTACGGAAAGTATATTCCTGTTCACAATCGGTATTGTTCCGGAATGTTGTCGAGAATAACGAATGTGATTTTGGTATTCGGCTGATCACGTCGTCAGTATATTCCGGGGGCATGTGTGTCACCACTACATCATCCCATACCAGTCGTAATTCCAAATCGTTCAAGTCAAATTTCTTTTGTTCCTTTGTTGCGGTTTGAACAAATGTGTCATAAGCCCATATTTTGATATCTGACAACAAATCATATAACTCGGGGTCTTGTTGTTTAGCTTGCGATGCATGCTGAGGACCATTCATCTCGGTATTTGGTTATACTCAGGATGCAGTGTAAATTGTTCCGCATATCAAATGGAAATTCGCGGAATTCAATTTCCTTCGAATTTCATTGGTCGAAATTGACACATTGTTTAGCCAATCAAAATGGGTGTCTGACACTAGCGTTATATATTTGCATGTTCAAAATTCAACCGCTCACACAATATGTCTCTAATTGGTCAGATGAGGGGATGGGAGCAATACATAATACAAATTGGTCAATTTTCATTGCAAGTGTAAGTGAATCATTTGCGGAGAGCTAACGTGTATGCAAACCAAATAACCACAACTGAAACTACAAAGATGTCCGTCTCGGCTGGCACTTTGATCAGAATTAACAGGGCATTTTGTGTCCAGCGGTTTTCTTCGGCCTTCGCCTTGTTTCAGATATTATACCGATCTTAAAGAATGACATTTCATGGACTGCTTTTGAAGTTTACCATCGGTTGATTTTTTCCAAATATGTTCTTAAACGAAAAGTTCTCTTAAAATATTTTACAAGTCAGACGTTTTTCGGATGAGTGATTTTTGTGATTTGTTGCGCGTTGGAAGATGATGTTCTGCATAATGCTCATGATCCAAGCGCTCGTAAGATGACGACGAGTTGATGTATCAGACTTGTTTGTAGATAGTTGAGAAGCAGCAACAGGTGCTTTCCGAATTGCAAAACATACAGCGAACATATATGAAACACTAACAAAATAACTGTCAACGCTCAACCATAAGTAATGCTTGAATTGTTAAATAACATTTTGCGTTTTGGATCAGATACTAATGTTGCGAGAATATTTCTTTCTGTCTTGTGGATTGTGTAGCCCAGCTTTTATTTCCCCTGCCACATAGATGCTGCATAATTATGCTCCCCATTAAAGCCGCGGACTAATTCAAGGAATTTTGTGAGCGAACAATTAGTTTAAAGTTTAAATACAACCGCATGTATCTAACTCGATTTGAAATGTATGATGGAAGGTGCAGAATTGCAGCAATGTTAATGAATTGTGAACTCTCAGAAGTGCAGCCCATTGACCTAATTTTCATCTCACACTACCAAGTACCAAACCATATACAAATCCAAACATGAATACTATTCAAGCTAATTGCATGATAGGAACGCACGTGCCTCTAGGAATTCATTTATCTAGTCTAATTGGAGCTTGATTTATAGAAGATATAGTGTAAGACACCTACCGTATTCACGAAGTTCAACGTGATTGTCCGATAAACTGGTCATTACCGCACTATTTCCATTACACAATTGGCATCCAACCGCCTAACTCAAGCTTGTTATCACCCTGGAGATTGCCATGCTGCCGGATTTTCTTCATTGTGCAGCAGGAATTTTCTTTACGCCTCGGGAAAGTGAAGAAAACAAGAATTCATTTTAATTCCAGCATAATGAACCTTGATATCGGACCTAATCGTTCACAAATTGGCGATTTCGTGGGCTGATACTTTATTTGCTAATACTAGTATATGACGTCGATATTTGGAGTGTTTGACAAGAAAGCAACTGTATTATAATGAACAAAAAGCTTATACCGGTATCCATTAGGAGTTCGCAGCTAACATTTCAATTCAGATATTTCATTGGTATATGTACTTGCTATGCTTGAAATCCTGACAAATAAATCCAGTTAACATCGACCGAAATTAACAACTGGTTCCTCAAAATATTCCTTTCTTCACTACATTACCCAAAATCAATCAACATTAAAGAATTTTTCATCGCTCAATAACAAATAATGCAGCATACGGCTAACATGATAGACGGTTCCGATATTTATTTTATTTTATTTATTTATTTATTTTATAACCTATTTATTTATTTATTTATTTATTTATTTATTTATTTATTTATTTATTTATTTTATAACCCAGTCAGCTTTATGCAAAGTAGTTACACGCTCAACCGTGCAAGTGTGAATCACAGTGTCTATTGACCTTGAGCGAATTTGCTCTGTGCTGCATAATTCGGCTGATTGATTTTGCCGTAGTCTACACCAGTTGACACCATGAGGTTTTCAGTAGGATGTTTAGAGCGATGGTGCTTGTAGTGCTACTTAATGACGTTGCTTGTTCGGTTTAATGTCTTGGTTTGACAAAGCGTTTGTGTAGGAAGTGAAACGTTGCCCGAAAACACTTCGAACCGGTTGTTTTCCATGAAAATAATGGAGCAGTTTTCAGAGGGCGCTTATGAAAGCGAACAAAAGCAAATGCAAATTTGTGCCGCGAGCATTACTCGAAACCTCACGCAATCATAAAAATATATAAAAAGACACGAAGAGATACTAAACCAACAAGGCCATCCCCAAGTTTGTGCATTCATAATGGTTAAAACATTCTATTGCAATCAAAGCAAACCAAAGGAGAGTGCTTTTTTACAGAGATTCTTATATAAGGTTAAATGCAGTTTTAGTAATGGTGACTACTGAAATAGGTTAGATTTGTACAACGTTTTCCTATATATATTATTCAGAAGCATTATTTTCAAAAAAAGTAGAATAAAAGAATTTAGATGTGAAATAAATTCATTTGCTCTTTGCAAGCGTCAATATAATTCAGAGGTTGTAGCTCTTTGCGCATGAACATATTCTGTTTCGAAGATCAAAAAGTGAAGACATTGAGGAAACGCATTTAATTCAGACTAACAAGCAGAGTTACAAAGCAACGGTCTAAATTGGAAACAACATCGAACCAAAATGTTTCGACACAACATATTACACCAAGCGATCGAATTGCAGACGCAATGAATCCAACGGAATATCCCGTATTGGCATGTCATACGCTTTGATGTGTAAAACCACTAAAAATCGAGAAGAAAATATTTACCGTTAATCGACCCATTCTCACGAGTTGTCTTTATACATAAAACTAATCTTACTGTCGCTGGGATGAAACGATATTTGTGCTTGTTGAAAAAGATAATTTGATTGATTGGTAAAATGAAATGTGTCACAAATTCTTCATAAAAAGCAGAAATTAAATCACTTGGCATTTTAAATTGGCGAATTTTACTTATGTTCAACAAATATAATGTTCTTTAACTATTATCAGAATATATTGTCGTTGTGTTGTTGTTGATGTTATGTTTATATCGGAGTGAGATAAGCTGACGAAAAATTCAATTATTTCGTTAAATTATAACCACCATGGAACAATTGTTAGAAAATGGGATATTATTTTGCTAACTATCTTTTGTTTTTGTGATTCAAGGAGCCCTGTCATTAATTTTTGGAGCACACAAGCATATTGTTCACACCAGCGTCGAAAAGCCTGGCCATTTCATTATGCAACACGCAAGAATTCAGCTTTTTCCTTAGCGCGTGTAAACTGAGAAGCATGCAGCGAAATTAGCAGTTGGACACCATCAGATTGCGAAATCCAGACGAAAGCACCGGTGAATCAGGTCGAGTTGAGAACTACATGAGCAATAATAAAGTTTCGCTTGTGGCAATGAACATAGGGCACTCCTGCGAGGATCGGTTATAAAAATGTTCGTTTCAAAAGTTTAAACCTGTTACTGTCCGATAAAACCATTACATTGTTTCAAGATTAGAGAATTTTTGATGGCAAAACCGCACATAGCTTAGCAACAACCTGCAACACATTAAACTTTATATAACATAATGCTGAAGTAGTTTGAAAAGTTCATGTGAAATGTGAAATCTCGGATTATTTTGAAGATATCCTTTACTATTCAACATTACAACAATGGAGGAGTTTTATCGGATGGCATTCGGTATAACTAATTCAAATGAATTTGTGAAAGGAGGAATTGTACTAATTTTTTTCTTTTGATCTACATCAATCAAATTATTTGAATAATACGAGACAATCGCGGAGTAATAATTGAAATGAATACGCCTTTCGTAAACAAAGAAGGGATGGTATGCTTAAGGAAAGATTTTTTTCATTTCACTTGGCAATACTATCAATTGAATTTTCTCGAAATTTGGAGGAATAATAAATACGTAATTGCACATACTTGTCAATATTTCAAGCCCTTAAAAATTAAAATGATCCAAGTTATGTATATATTTAACAAAGTATATGATTTTGAAGTTTAATATTTGACGTGTTTCAAACAAAATAGATTCATAGATTCCAGATGCTAAAGCATGACTTTCGCTCTTTAAATACACAATACCCAACTGGCGTAGGTGTTGCTGTCGAGATGAAGTTACCATGTAAACAGGCTTTGTAAAGCACTTCTGAATTCCATACTCAATCCAATAACGGTGCTCAATATGCGAAAGTTGGCCTGTAAATCGAGAGTTTCCGGCTTTCACTTAACAATTGTCTGTATGATCCAAGTTACACTGGTTAGTACTAAGACATTTATTATGTACGCGCTTTGTACCATTTATATTTCACATTCTGTTTGCAGTTGCCTCAGTAATAACATGACAAGATGTCAAATCAATCGCCACGAATGAAAAATGCTCATCTGCATGAAATTCCATCAGGCATGTACCAAGACAAGATGTCGGTTATTGTGTTTTTTCACTTATCTATATCTAAAGAGAAATTAACCGTCATATTTAACCCAGGTATATCATATGATGGCGATTCTATCTGACCGTTTTCAACAATGATGATTGGATGTGATATAGCAACTTGAGCAAGATCGTTGGTCCAGTTGATCCTGTCAGTATAAAATCATTGAATGTCGACAAACACAAGTGACGCAGCGAATGACTGCTTTTATTTTGGCTGAGGCATTGGCAAACATCATGTCACGAATTAGCATATCCCGTACTTGGGTTGCGCATGCCAGAAATTCAGAAAGAATGCTCTTCACTACATTGCGTGCGTAGGATATTCATTTATGGTCCTAAAAGCGTTCATCAGCGTATAGCCAAGAACACATTGTTTTCTAAACATTTCGATGAACTTCTAAATTGCAACCTTCAATGTTGACTTAAAAATGTCGTACCAGTTTGGAAATGCATAACGAGTTTGCGCAGTATTGTAAGACAGATTTCAAGTTTGAAAATCTTTACAATACAATGTAGTAGTATGCATTCGTTAAAAAAGCTAACACCATCCGGACTACGTTGAATATACGCAAATAAACTCGATTAGCTAGTCGCAAATGTAAAACATTTAAAATAGCGATTCGTTTGTAATTTTTGCATGATCCTTCATCATCTTTATTTACAAATAGCATGATGATCTCGGTTCCTCGTGCAAATGATGATATTACTGCATTGAGCTGACCTACAGTATTTGAAGAGCGATGGTGGGATTCGCTATTCACTAGAAACGATTCCGTCAATCGCTGTATAAAGCTCATCAAAAAATAGGTAGTAGATATTTTTAGAATAGTTCGTAAGCGCACAACAGTTTCTGGTTCATTCTTTAAAATCTTGCTATCCTTAAAGTAGAGAAATGACCACTGCTAGATAAATCTTTCCATCTGATAATTTCTGACGACAATGGTGTTAGCTTATGATGGTTTGGACAGAAATTGTTTTGTTATATAAACAAAGTTATGGACACATGAGCTTTACGTAACGTTACACCTTTGAAAATCTGTACTTTAAGATATATCATCTCTATCCAAGTGAAACATTATGTTTGTCCTAATTGTATTAAAACAATAAATACCGCTTCAAACTAAAAAGAAATAAAGCAATTTCGCTTACGTAATAATGATAAGTGTACCAACTACTATTTGAGCTTGAATCCATTTGAATAACTCAAAGATAACATTGAAATTTTATCTGTTTTGAATCTATCTCTATTGGCGGAAACATTCTTCCCGTTGACGTTCATCATATTATCTAATATGAACAAAAAACTAGTAAACTAATCCATTCAACATTTCAACAAACACAATCAGATTTGCGGAATTAATATATTCAAGCTATTGATCGATGGATTGCATGTTAAATGAACAAAACTTTCAAAAATCAGAAAGTTTATGAGTATTAAATATTTGTTCATATCTTCAAATGAAAATAAACATAAATAAGTGAAATCTGCTGATGTTACCTTTCAATAAATCGCCACCTGCAATGTATCAATTAGAATGAGTGAATTACCCACGCTTCAATGCGAAATGTCTAAATATTATTCTTTTTGTAGAAACGTTTAACCGAAATACCCATAAAACTATCCTGATTTCGCTTTAGTCATGAGACAATACTCTCAATGTACCACAGCAAACTTATTTCATCAGAATGACATAGTCCATCTTTAATTTTTTACAATTGAAATATTTGACAATGTGTAATCAATTTGCCTGAAAACTCTCTTCCCAAACTAAGGATGATATGCGTTTAAAAATGATTAATTTCTTAGAAGACCGTGTGTGATTTTTTTTGAATGAGTTGATATATGAACATTGGAACAGGATACTTGTGTTCGGACTGAATCAAACATACGTATTTCACTCTCACCCTTTCGACTATGATATGAATTAGGCTTTTAGATATTTGACCAGCAGTAGATAATTAGATGTCACGTAACCAAAAAGTTCCAAAAGCCTCTATTGTTAATTGTGGTTCCGGGATAATCTACACCATTTTTATACAAGCCTTAGTGTGAAGAAATAAATAATGTGTACTCGTTGTCCAAATATAGATATAATCCAAGCATTTAACAAACTATAATGCCATTTTAATTTCAAACAAGCTATAATTGAAGGTATAACTCACCTGCGACTGGCACAGCTATGTAAAAGATGTTGAAGTTGGTTGTTGATAATATTATAAAATTACTAGTAGTAGAAGCAGTATAGTTGAAGCAGCAGTAAATCAAGTGCAAAATATCAAGTCGAGTAGTCAGGATATTTTTTAAATAACAAACGAAACATTTTCGAGGAAGAACAATATTCTAGGGAACAAATTACAAATTATTAACAATTTTTGTGAAGAAAGTTCGGAATGAATTTGACGTAATAAACAAAACTCGGTTTGGTTAGACACTATATATCTTTCAGTAGCTTAGGAAAATCATTTTGCTATTTCAAATAAACTCGATTAGCTAATAACTCTAGTCGCAATTGTAAAACATTTAAAATAGCGATTCTTTTGTAATTTTTGCATGAGCCTTCATCACCTTTATTTGCAAATAGCATGATGATCTTGGTTTCTCGTGAAAATGATGATATTACTGCATCGAGCTGACCTACAGTATTTGAAGTGCGATGGTAGGATTCGCTATTCACTAGATACGATTCCGTCGATCGCTGCATCAAGCTCATCAAAATAGAGTAGTGGATATTTTTCTAGTAGTTCTAAAGCGCTCAACAATTTCTAATACATTATTTAAAACCTTGCTATTCTTAAAGTAGAGAAATCACCATTGCTTGACAAATCTTTACATCTGATAATTTCTATCGACAATCGTGTTAGCACTTGATCGTTTTGACAGAAACAAACTTTTGGACACGACTTTTACGTAACGTTACACCTTTGAAAACTGTACATTAAGATATATCATCTCTATCCAAGTAAAAAAATTATGTTTGTCCTACTTGTATTAAAACAATAAATACCGCTTCAAATTAACAAGTAATAAAGCAATTTCGCTTACGTAATAATGATAAGTGTACCAACTACTATTTGAGCTTGAATATATTTGAATAACTCAAAGCTAACATTGAAATTTTATCTGTTTTGAATCTATCTCTATTGGCGGAAACATTCTTCCCGGTGACGATCATCATATTATCTAATGTGAAGAAGAAGTAGAAGAAGAAGAAGAAGAAGAAGAAGAAGAAGAAGAAAATGACTTTATTCGTACTCACGAATTTTCAGCTGTTACAATAATTTCACCACAAATTTAAAAAAAATGATTAACATGTCCCGACATCGAGTTACAATTTGTCGGCTGAACGATTTTTCTTGTCCGTCTTAATTGATTGACATACGATCCAGTTTACTAGCAAAAGGTTTTGGGTCAAACGTTTCACTGCAAGTCCCGGTATCTCGTACGTCGTTCTAAAGTGCACGTCCAAATTTGACCTCAGTTGATCCGAAAATATTTGATGCATTTTACCCTTGGAAAAATTAATTGTATGCACGGCCGATTTGAAGGCCCCGCAAAAAAACTAGTAAACTAATCCATTCAAAATTTCAACATACACAATCAGATTTGCGGAATTAATATATTCAAGCTATTGATCAATGGATTGCATGTTAAATGAACAAAACTTTCAAAAATCAGAAAGTTCATGAGTATTAAATATTTGTTCATATCTTCAAATGAAAATAAACATAAATAAGTGAAATCTCCTGATGTTACCTTGCAGTAAATCGCCACCTGCAATGTATCAATTAGAATGAGTGAATTACCCACGCTTCAATGCGAAATGTCTAAATATTATTCTTTTTGTAGAAACGTTTAACCGAAATACCCATAAAACTATCCTGATTTCGCTTTAGTCATGAGACAATACTCTCAATGTACCACAGCAAACTTATTTCATCAGAATGACATAGTCCATCTTTAATTTTATACAATTGAAATATTTGACAATGTGTAATCAATTTGCCTGAAAACACTCATCCTAAACTAAGGATGATATGCGTTTAAAAATGATTAATTTCTTAGAAGACCGTGTGTGATTTTTTTTGAATGAGTTGATATATGACACGTTTTTCACATTAAGTGGACGCTCTGTGCCTGTTTGTTTCGGTACAAAATTACAGTGAACTTATTACAGTTACTTTAGTGAAAATGGATCTTTGCCAGATGTGATTCGCACGTGTGTAATTGCAGGTTATTGGATGATTATTGAAATGACACGAAATGTTTGAAACGAAATTGTTCTATTGTGTTTTTTTTAAAATTTATTCAAAGCGAATAGTAAGTGAATGTAAGGTTTCATCATTATTCAGTAAAGTCATTCAGATTTTGGAAAGAAATATAATATACATACCTTTATCGATTATATTATCTATTATGATAAAAATCAACTAAATGAATAAAATTCGAAATGCTTTATATAAAGCCATTATATATACTGTCGTTGAACTAGTTAACCCAAGTGTAAGCAATTCAATAATTACTGATACGTCTTCATTGCGGTACAAAATAAAATTCCTATTCTGATCATAACATTCTGTTTAGCGTGATATTTCGCAAATGGAGCACACATCAGTGAATTTCAAAATAAAATAGCCAATGAATTAATGCCGATGTTAAATTCTCGGGGACTTTGGATTTATATTTTTGTCAAAGCTGGTGTCTTTCATTTCATATGCATCATACAAACAACCTAGACAAAGATGAGAAACATAATGGAAAACTAGGTATGAGAGGAAAATCGTTTCAATCATCTTTTTTCTCGAATTTCCAGCAATTCCGTTAATTTTAAACGCATTCCTTTGTGGAATATTAACGAGCTGTTTGTGTGCATGGATACATTTTTGGTTATATTTTTAAGCGATTTCGCTTTTGTTATTCACTCTGATAATTATATAGCCGAGAATTTTGTTTCGTATTTGTGTTACCTAAAGTATCTTTGAAATATATAAATTTACGCCGGGGAAGATAAAGTTATCTCTAATTTGACAACGTTAGCAATTACAGAGTTTTCGCGCTATTGGTGCTGTACTGGTCTACTTAATTCGAGTGAGTACATCATTTAATCGAGTTGTTGTCTCCTCTCAACCTTCACATATTGCGGTGGAATCAAGGACGTATCCTCCGTAAAATTCTGAACGATTTAATGTTATGGATATTTGGCAACTAGTTAGTGAGTTGCTGCTTCCATTGAAATGAATAGCAATGCTCCGTAGATACACGCGGTATTCTTAAACCTTGAGCAAATGTGAATCAACTTATTTACTATCATTTTAAATTGGACCACAATTAGATGTAGCTACATTGAAACATAGGAAAATGATGGTACACATGATTATCGCTGAAGCATTTTATATTAATATCTCCTTGAATGTATTACATCGTCAATTAAAACATTTTTTCACTCCTGCGAAATGGAATATTTTTCACTCTGTCTTACTAAAATTGTACCTTTATAAATTTCATTCATATATTTTTTATTAATATAATTAGAGAGAGATATCTATACTGGTTATACGCAATTCCAAAATATACAATAATACCTAACCTGTCTTTAACCAGAAATTATTTTCATTATGATTCCCAATTGGCGAATAAAGAATGATTTCGAAACATTTTTCTATGAAATTAGTAAATCAAAACAACCAAAACTTACGTGTGACCTGTATTTTTCCATATAAAATTTCTGCCAGACGAAAGTGGGAAATACAAATAAAAAAACGTTTTTTAACCAGGCGGAATTATGAATTGAAAATTTGTCATGTGTCAAATATATGACTGAAATCGCTGAATTTTTACCACAAATATGATGAATTCGATTGTATTGAAACTGATGTGCTGGTCCCTTTTGCCTTGGATATTACTCGAATGATTTTAAAACACATGGTTAATGAGCTGCATATTTTTACATATAAGGACATGTAGTCCCTGCTCATGAGTACAGTTTATTCATATTGTAAATCGAACTAAGTCCGGACGCTTGTCGTTACAATTTTATCACATTATCTTTTTTATCTATTTATTTCATAACCATTTGCACCTTCCGCATCAAGCCCGGGCATGCTATCAAACTGTGGACGGAATTTTTGTTCAATATCCAAACATTTAAAATCCTCAGCTAATGTTTTACAAGCTGGCCTACTTATGTTCTCCTGTGTCACCACATTTCGGATAAACGCCTGATATTAGTTCACTTGGTTCAATCCTAGCCATTGACGCCCAGGGACCGTTTGACTATCATTGAAGATCTGATGACGCCCAAGCGCTGTTAAAGTTTCCGTTCAATTCAATAGTTTTGAACAAGTTGTCTACCTAGAGTATCGAACAAATTGCTCTGCTTTCAAAATATTTACCTATTCTCTGCGTATGAATCGTTATTGTGCTGTCGTCATTTATGGAGTTTGGTCAATTAAAATCACGTAATTAATGATCCATACCAAATAGATTTTGATAATGCATCATTATACCACGTGCCAGACCACATTGGGATTGAACCCATTTAACCAGAGATTGTTTTCAGACTAAAGCTTACTTTACTGTCAATTCCGCCATACATTTCTCATCAGTATTAATATTTTGTTCTCACCCCAATGGTGAGAAACGAATTGATAATGGTGGTCAATTTTTTTAGTTGTATAATGTGGTGACCCACAAACATTGGCCATGTGAACGAAAATCGCAAAATCAATGCACATTAACTATATGAATTAACTTTTATCGAATATTTAATATTTAAACGATGTCAAAATTAAGCCCATGGCGAACACGTTGAAACCGGTAGTGGCGTATAAATGAACAGACTGTGAGCTAAATCATAAATTCGTGTTTCAAATCTTATTGTTGGAGAAATGCTTTTATTAACATATCACTTCCGAATGAAGCGTATCTTTTCAGAATAATCTTTGTCTCTATACGTTCATTCCTCAATGATTTTGGTCGCATAATGAATATGTATTACTGAAACATAAAATGAGTCGTTTATTTGCCCTCTAATTCGTTAAAATCAGCCCAACACTATTCCAGATTACAAACTACTCACATTATAATTTTTAAATACGCAAAACATAAACTGTTCCGGATTGGCGTATAGTAATTTCACACTGTCATTGTAACGTACTCTATGTGTAATACACGCAATGATGTCCTAAGTTGCGACATGCGTCAAATGTGACACATGCGTTAGCAGTGAAGTTATAAAGGTTTCAACGCATCGCACCACAGGCATACAGGCTATTTCGAGGGTCACAGTCAAGTGTATTTACATCGCATTTAATTTTGAATCATAAGTTTATGCTTCACTTCCGATACATTAATTCATGTGTATAAAAATGAAGCAAGCTAAAAAGTGACAGGCCATCCTATATTGCAATCGCTGAGACAAAGGTAGTGTATGTTGAAATTATTTTTAAAACGCAACCTTTATGAATTATTCAGATTACTAAATTTATACAACGTATCGAATAAGAACACGATTCACAATGTTCAATTCATTTGTATAGTACACTCGAATAATGTAACGTTCATCTATTTCATTTGAAATTTCACAATATCCATCAATTATGTGTCATAAAGTTGATCACCAGTCATTACGAGAACTTCAAATGCTCAACGATTCGTTGAAGCAAATCGTAATTTCGAGTTATGTTATGCCAATTAACGGTTGAACATCAATGTGGACAACACGCATTTCAACAAATTGATCGATGCGATGACTAAACTACCTATATTCCTCTAGATTCTTGGCAACTTGCATAATGTCTAATATGATTAATAAATGTTTAAGGCGCAATACTTTCTAGGAAAAATATTGTGAAATTGGGATGACCAGGGATGTATATTAATTAGTATTAGGTCCTTTATCGTTTCGCGTTTCCTTGTTAAATATCTCAAAATTGCAGCATATAAATCACCTTTGAAATTTTCACGATAATTAAAGAGTGAACATAAAAATCACCGTCTGGAACTTTTGAGTGCACATGATGTGAACACCAAATATTCGTCACTCCAATTTATGGTCTCTGGTACCAATCTATTTACAATTGCTGTACATGAACTAAGCCATTTTCTCCTTCTTCTTCTATTCGTTCGAGTAATGCTTATTATAAGGCAGTAGAATGCATATGCATTTCAAAATTCATCTGTATTCAAACGTTCTCCAACTTCAGTAAATACCACATCACGAATTTAGCATTTTGTTTGCATTCAAATAATGAAAAGAAGATTGAAAGATATGACCCTCAATCTGTTTTCGATTGTGTTGATCTCAACCATTTTTCCATAAACTGGAACACAAGCAACATTCCATTCGGCACAACAAATAATCCTGAAAAACATAACTTTTTCGGTAACTCATACCATTGAATTTGTTAATATTGTTTCGATTATATTTAGAATCAGTTGGCTGACAATTCGAGAGACTGAGACGTCATATAAGAGTTTAAGAGCTGCCTTTCCATAACCAGCCGCTGTTCATTAGCGTCCAAACATAGAATCTTTCATGGTGATCGTTACAACAAAATTAAGAAGAATCATAATAACGCTATGTAAATAATTAAAATAGTGTACTACAAATGTGTGAATTATTTCTAGTTCGGTCATCGCGTTTACATTTTAGGCAATATAAAATATCAGTATTTATATCTTTCTAACAAAGAGAGAAATAACAAGAATGTAGTTACATGGCTTCACCAATCTAGACATTGAATATTTGCAGTTCACTTACGGTCATCGACTCTGGCATATGCTAAAGAAGAGATGATGTGAGGTTATAGAAACAAACTAAATGATGCCGTTAACGTGTTCATATTGCAAAACAGCCGTGATGAACAAAATGTTGTTGTTTCTAGTTAAAAACAACGCAAATTTCGCAGTATATATCGATTCTTCATCCATAAACTTACCAATTGGAGATTGGAAATTAACCTCTATTATCGTTATGTATGGGTTTGCTATTTTGTCATTAGTTCAGCTCCAAATCTGATCCTTAAAGTGGCATTCACCAATTCAATCGATGAAGAATTTGATTGTTGTAAAGCAAACCGATTATTGCGCATATGTGAAATATAGTGTTCTCCTGAGCAAAGCACATTGGTCATTCATGAACATCTTGAGTACTTAGCCCATAAACACGCTGAACTTCTATGTGTGATTATTTGAAGTTTGGTTCATGAATCTATAGCTAGTTCTCAACCAGCAGATCACTACAAAGAAAATAGCACCAACGTTGACTCTTTTCACAAAGTAAATTATCTGCATATTTTTTCTAAAATATATAACCGTTATTCGCCATCTTACGGTTTAGGAAGTTAGTTTTGATCAGTTGCCGCTTGTCGCTTACTCGCCCTGTTGTATGCAGCAGCTAAGGTAGCTTGCGTGACGACCGATATACTGTGGGGTTCGTTTTTGTAGTTATGGTCATGGTTGTGAGATTCGAGTGTGAATGAGATTAACGTTCGATAGGTTGACCTTAGAGACGCAATAGATACGTGGGTGCAAACCGTGAGAGTGACATTGACAATGTTATTCGAATGTGCCCAAGCGTTTTAAAAAGAGCATAATGAACATTGGAACAGGATACTTGAATTCGGACTGAATCAAACATACGTATTTCACTCTCACCCTTTCGACTATGATATGAATTAGGCTTTTAGATATTTGATCAGCAGTATATAATTAGCTGTCACGTAACCAAAAAGTTCCAAAAGCCTCTATTGTTAATTGTGGTTCCGGGATAATCTACACCATTTTTATACAAGACTTATTGTGAAGAAATAAACAATGTGTACTCGTTGTCCAAACATAGATATAATCCAAGCATTTAACAGACTATAATGCCATTTTAATTTCAAACGAGCTATAATTGAAGGTATAACTCACCTGCGACTGGCACAGCTATGTAAAAGATGTTGAAGTTGGTTGTTGATAATATTATAAAATTACTAGTAGTAGAAGCAGTATAGTTGAAGCAGCAGTAAATCAAGTGCAAAATATCAAGTCGAGTAGTCAGGATATTTTTTAAATAACAAACGAAACATTTTCGAGGAAGAACAATATTTTAGGGAACAAATTACAAATTATTAACAATTTTTGTGAAGAAAGTTCGGAATAAATTTCACGTAATAAACAAAACTCGGTTTGGTTAGACATTGTATATCTTTCACTAGATATATTTTATTGATTAAAGTACCGCAACGTTTCGGAGAGAATATTTGATAGATCACAAACAAATTTGCAAAGCGAAAGATTTCTGAGTGTAAAGCTCAAAATACCTTTCAGATAAATATGCTACTTGCATTAATGTTGTATGTTTGGGTTCACTATTTTTCTAATATTATCAACTTGCGTTCTTCGTACATTTTAAAACTTAAAACTTGTTGGTACTTATAATGAAAACCAATATTTGTAACCATTTCCACCAAAGACATCAAACGACCGGTTTCATGCATTTACACTAATCTGGAACGGAGAGTACGATCAGGATCCGCATGCAAATAAGTATAAAGTCTTGGTAGATATTTTCTTGAAACCTATCATTCAATTCGAAATATTTTTACGAGGTTAGATTATTTTGGTGAATTACATTGCATAATAATTAAAATATTTGGTCAATTGCAATCATCTTTGCAGACCAACCACCAAAATGGTTCAATGTGTTTCATGTGTGTTGGTATATAATTATACAATTACTCGTTATTTGTATTGTGATGAAATTTTGCTGTGCTCGTTGCAGTATTATTTTGATTTGTATTAATTCACTAAGTTAAAACAAATAAGTGTCTTTGATAAAGCAATCAAACTTTGCTGAATCTCTACGTTAGTTTTAAATCATATCTTATTGGAGCTGTTGTGAAATGCAGGCAGTTCCAACAATCAAAATTATTATACACTCATATCATAAACTCTAATTCTTACAACTAATGATGAGCGAATAAAAATTATGTTCAATTTTATTACATGAAAAATGAATTACGAAAAAACGAGCATCTTTCATTTGATTGCTTGAAGACAACTCGCTTGCAACTAGTGCCATACTTACGTAGATTGTAGTCTATTTCGATTAATATTGGGAGTGTGACATCTAGCAACGAAAGAATAGATAATATTATTCGTGGTTATTTCGCCGAAATGATAACGCAACGTTGAAACATATGATTCGTGCAATGGCAATAAAAACATAGCAGGCTGATAGCTTCAGCTGCGATAGTTATTGTAAATTCGGAAAATTAAGCCGTTAATAATTCACAACTTGAAAATTGCAGTTTCGCCAAAGCAACATCTGCAACAACGCTTGAATCCCAAATCGTAATGAATGCATGTTGTATTGAGATGGTTGTTGCAAAGTTCGAAAAACAAAGCATTGGTTCTTCTCCTGCTCAATACTATTAATATCGACACGTCAGAGTAGTTTTGGCCCTTAGCCAACGGTGATAAGCATTTTTATACTTATTCGTTATTTGATAGGAAATAACAATTTCAAGTTAATTATTAATTTGAATCATAAACCGGATTTTACAAAAGAATTTTATTTGTCTCTTAATTGTGAGCATTTTTCAGTCCAATTCTGAGTTGGAAGCGACTTTCCAAGGAGAAGTTTGTTTTATTGGATAAATAATAATTTTCAAACAGATTCATATATATTTTTCGCTTTTCTTAAGCAATCAACACCGTTTGATGAAGTTCTCAATGTTTTCGATGCGATTGTTGCAAATTCTACTGATTGGCTTCAATTCAATTTCAAGTTTTAAGTTTCGGTTCTAATAGAGTTCACTCGGTTGTTCACAGTTCATTAGAAACATAAGGAAATAACATATAAAAGTGTAATCTTATACACTAAAGCTAAAATGTATTTTTCTTACTAATTTTCGTTTTCGGTAGTTCACAGCTCACTACATAGAAGAAACAAATGGCACAATGCATTTGAACAATTACGAATCGGAAATAAATTACAATAAATTTGCTGATTTTATATAATTGTGTGTGTTCTGGAAATATTTATGCACTCACATTTAAAATATAGCTGAATCACGTTGTCTAAATGAAGGAAAACCGGAAATCTCACTTGTTAAAATTGCGTTTTTAAAGCGTCGGATTACACAAATTAATTAGTGCAAAATGTTTCTTATTTTGCAACGAAGTATGCTACTCCGGATTCACTTAAACGTTTCAACGCAAACTTTTCATTCGAGATGTAACAGCTACACAATCCCAAAAATTGAACAAAAATCGTAAGCTTGGATGACCAGCCACAATGTCGCCAGTTTATTATATAATAGAATATATCACAGTTGTAATCAAACGCGCAAGTGACTCCAAGGACTTATAAAACCTACGAGAATTGAATACAACGTTGCAGTCTCACTGAAGTGTGAATAACTTGAAAAATAATGTACATTGTTTTTACACATTAAATATCGACGCACTGTTAGTCATTAAGATTTGATACAAATTCGCTATTACTGTACATATTTATCACCTGAAATTTTGTTTAATATAACGGATTTTAATAAAATGCCCATTGCTAAATTGATGTTCAGCTACAAGTATTTAATAATAAATATCAATTTTAAAGCTGAATGATTGATGTTTCTATAATTTTCCATTTCCTGAATGCGTCAAGTTTTATGCTTCTTACGATTTATTCATTATTTCTGTAAATTTTTATTGTAAATGTTGATGAGTTTCTGAAATTACTAAGGTTTGCTAAATGTGATTTAATTAATGAATAAGCTCGACGGATTTCCGGTAAAAGAATCTCGACAATTACAAATTTGAGGGAGTGAGAACGACCAAATATATTGCTCATAAATAAATGCTCTAAAAGAGAACATTTTTGCTAGGTCATATACTTATTAATTGAGCATCGACTTCAATGATTTAAATTAATCAAATGAAATTTATTTTAGAGGAGATTTTGTTAATTTTTCTTCAAAACTCACTGCCTGGCAGGTTTATTTTACTGTCTGTTTTCGAAGTAAATGGAAAAATGTTTTATAACAGTGAATTTGAAAGCGGATCGAATATGCACCGGTATTTCTTAACCAAAGTAATGTTAAATTTTTACATTTCAAAATCGAGCTAATTATTGCTCCATAACCATTGCTCCAACGAAAGTCAGGACTCGGTTGTAATGCATCAGTTGCACGCCGGCGGCGTGATATGCGTTCAGCAGCCAAGAGCTGTATCTGCTCCTCCCCAGCTTGCAGACGACGCTTTACACAATGTCTCCAATGTGACCGGTCAAGAGCAAGTTCTTCCCAACTCGCCGGGTCAATGCCAAGAACTTTCATATCTCTTATGCAAACGTCTTTGTACCGCAAGTGCGGTCTGCCCAATGGTCGACTTCCTAATTGCAACTCACCATAGAGTAGATCTTTCGGAATACGGCCATTTTCCATTCTGCAGACATGACCAAGCCACAGCAGCGGCGCTGTCGCAATAGGGTGAACATGCTCTGTTGACCAGCTTTTGGAAGCACTTCAGAATTAGTCACTCTGTTCAACCACGATATGTTCAATATACAACGGATGCTTCGTAGATGGAAGGCATTCAGCTTCGATTCGTGTCTTGCGTGGGTGGTTTCACTGCCGTACAGTAAAGCATTTAGTACGCACGCGCTGTATATCATCATCTTTGTCTTTAGAAATGGGCTTTCGGTCACCCCAAACACGAGAGTTAAATCGAGACAAAATGACAGCTGCTCTGACAATCCGTTTATCAATCTCCGTGTCTAGCGAGTGGTTATCCGCAATTGTTGAACCGAGGTATATGAACTGATGTACTGATTCAAGCTGACAGTTTCTTACAGTTATAATGGGAGGCGACACAGTCTCTTGACCAAGGACTTTGGTCTTGCTCATGCTGATTGTTAGCCCAAAGTCTTTTCATGCCGACGAAAAACAGTCCATTAGAGACCGTAGGTCTTGGGAGTAAGCAATAAAGGCTGTATCGTCGGCAAACAGCAGGTCACGGATTAGCACATTTCGTGACTTGGTTTGTGCTCTCAACCGGTCCAGGTTGAAAAGCTTGCCATCACTTCGCGTGCGCAGGTAAATTCCTTTTGTCCTCGTCCTAAATGCGTGCTTCAGAAGCAGAGCAAAGAAAATGCCGAACAGTGTGGTAGCCAGAACACGCCCTTGATTGAGGCCTCGGAAAATTTCAAAGGCTTCTGAGCTAAAACCGTTGAAATGGACTGAGTCCTTCATGCCTGAGTGGAACGAAATAACGAGCTTGAACATTTTTGGGGGGCAGCCCATCAAATCAAGAATTTTGAAAAGACCCTCATTGCTTACGTAGTCGAATGCCTTCGTTAAATCAATATAAAGAGCGTATAATGGCATACGCTTTTCCAGACACTTTTCTTGAAGTTTTCTCAGGGAGAAGATCATATCAACGATTGATCTTCCCTTGCAGAAGCCACAGTGAGATTCGGAGTAAATTCTATCAGCTAAAACTTGCAGCCGGATCTGTAAGAGTTTAGCAAACAATTTGCTTACAACATTCAGAAGGGAGATTCCTCTGTAATTGTTGCAGTTGCCTCTTTCTCCTTCATTCTTGAATAGCCTGATGAACTTGGTGTCTCGCATCTCTTGTGGGACACACTCCTCCTGCCAGCACTGGAGAAGCAAATGGTGGAGCGGTCGTAATAATATTGCTCTACAGCATTTGATGAGCTCAGGTGGAATTCCGTCGCCACCAGGGGCGTTTCCATTCGCTAAGCGGTCGATATCCCTATTGAGCTCATCAAGAGTATGGGGAGTATCTAGATATTCAATAGTCAATTACATGTAGTAAAAACGTACTGTCCCTAGAGTAGAGAAATGAAATGTGCTCTACCCATCTTTCCATCTGCTGAGTTTTGTCCACAATCGGGTTACAAGATGCAAGACTTTATGGGAGCCGTTTTAAGTTTGTTTGGACCAATGGATCTCTTGATTCCATTATACATACCGTGCAAATTTCCAGTATCCACAGCTTTTTGGATATTAAGGGTAATTTCTGTTCAATAGTCATTTGCACATTGCCGTGAAGTCTGTTGGACCTTATTTCAAGCTGCTCTTAAAAGTCGTAAGTTTTCATCCGTTGGCATACGTTTGAACCTCAAGAATGCTGACCGTTTCTCATCCAACGAAGCAATAATCTCCGAAACTTTTGCTTCAAACCAGTCGCTCGTTCGAGCTTTCTTCGGACCGAAAGTGGAAAGTGCGACTCGACATATGCAGCTTTATATGGATTCCCAATTTCCTGAAGCCGATTCGAGTGGGGTTGTCTTGTTCTAGAAAGAATAAGATCAAGCTGATGCCAATGCTTAGAGCGAGGATGTTTCCAAGAGACCTTATGCTGTGGTTTTGTTGTAAAGAAGGTGTTACTGACACAAAGACTGAACTGTGTGCATAATATTAAAATGCGTTGTTCATTTTCATTGGTTTTACCTACACCGAACCTCCCGAGACAGTTTTGCCAAGACTTGTAATCTGCACCAACTCGAGCATTAAAAATCACCCAATATCACTACACAGTTCTTTTGTGTCATGTTTTTGAGGACTGTTGTGAGGTTGTGATAAAAAGCGTCTTTTTAAGCAGGCGTCGCAGAGAGCGTCGGTGCATAAACGTTTACCAACGTAATGGTGTGAATTTTATTGATCTTGCTATAATAAAACCATCAGAGGCACATGCATCTCGTCTCTGAATTTAGCCCACGATGACTAGGTTTATTGAATAACGGAAGAAAATATTTTAATGCACGTATAGTATCACGATTAGCCTAGACATCGGAAAGACATTCTGGATTTATCATATATAGAATATATAAAATATAATACCTATATACTACCTATATACTTTTTATTATGTAAATTGACGAATCAGTTACCAGTCAGCCTATCTCATGTGGTACAGCTGTTTCACACAGGCATGTGCTTGATAAATTTGTTTTATTCAAATAAATGTGGACTATATTTCAAGCAGTTCGAATTTACGATGTCGTGGTGCGTACAAATGGACTCATTCGCTTTGACGTTTAGCAAACGGCGTTTCAAGTGGTAGATTTCGCTGAGTGCATTTCAGCAATTATCGCAAGTGTTCAAAAAATTTAGCACAATATCTGTCGAATGAGATTGTAGTCAAACGTAAAGATTATAACGAATTGTAATGCGTAATTTGTAATTTGAATTGTAATGTATTTTAATTTGAATAAATAATGTGTATTTCTATTAATATTCACAAGCGCGATTAACTAATTCAAATTCTCAGAGCAAGTAAATCGGATGGAATTGACGTAAATAAAATGGAATTAACGGTAAATAATGTTCAATATGGTGTGGAATAGGCATGGACCGATTTCAAATCTGTTTTTTTGGTCAAAAAATGCTGATTTGCATGCAATTCAGTCACACATCTTCGTGACCACTTGAACAGTTTGGTCATACCAAAATTATCAAACAATGGCATTCAGGCGTACTTTTTTTTACTATTCTTCTACTGTTTAAAGGCACGCCGATATTAATCGTACTTTCCTTATTTAATGAGCACGAAGGCGGTCGTGTGTGTGTGTTGGGAATGCAAGCGAATAAGTATTTTTGTTCATGATCATGGGTTTAACCTCATCTACATGTGTTTAGGCGCATGTGTTTATGCATGCTAGTTGTGCCAGCCTTATTCAATATTGGCCTGTAGCACAATTTGATTTCCTTTATTCCACTGTTTCAAGCGCACGCGGATCCTGAAATTTCTGTCCATACGTGATTGAAATGCATGCCGTAGAGCATTCTTGTTAATGATGGTGTGTTTAAACCCTATGTATATGTGTTTTAACACATGTAATTGAGCAGTTAATTCATACTAAACTTATACATCAGTGACGTACATGCGCAAATTTCTATTTGTTAGATCAGTTCCAAATTTTTAACAATGTGAAAATTAATTCAGCTTCAGTAATTCATTATATTCAAAACATTTACAATCAAAGATTCACGAATATTGTTAAATGTCCGTTTAATTGTTGTCTAAATTCTAATTAAAATCCAAAGGTATTTTCAGATCATTTATTATTTTATACTAATCTTGATGTGGAGCACTTCTCATCAACTTACCTAACCCAGGCGGATAATCCAATTCTAAAGACAAGCTCAGAAATTCAGCAAACTAAAACTTGTTATATACAAATATTGAAAATTATAGGCATTCATTTTCATTAGTGATTGAATAAGATTTTGCGAACGAGTAAGTTTTGAGACATTGCTAAGCAACCGATGAAAGTTCCTAGTGTTTCATAATGTTCACATGTGAGTGTCGTACAATTTACAACAAACCGCATGTCAAGAGATGTGTACATGTGATGAAATCGCATGCAAATCAGCTTTTTTGTTCAACAGATGCGCACAAGAAACGCTCAATATACTTGCGAAGCGAACTTGCAGATAATAAGGCTTACCCTTAAATACTATGACCATTGCCAGACAATATGGAAATGCGTAGTACTACTTCCGTGAAAATTGCAGATGCAATTTAATGCGGAAAAAAACGTTCATAGAAATAATAACAAACGATAATGTTGACCCCACAAATAGTATGGCTGAATATTTCAATTTAATTTGTATTTTTATTGATATTTTAATTTTCTTCTAATTTATTCGAGCACATAATAAGGAGAACTATAAGTTACATTTACCATGTGTTTTATGGGCTCAATATATATTTATTGCCTAATTTATTTAGTATAAAATCACATCAATATCCCAAATCTATATATTGAACATCCTAAGTTTAAAAGATTTCATAGAAAAATGTTTGGTTAAATTCCCTAGCTCATTGCGTAGGCGATAAATGCAGAATTGATAGAAAAAGAACAGGGCAAAAATCATTCTGATGTGATGCTGGCAACGAAGTTTTATCAAACTATTTTCAGGTTTAGAGCTTTCTGATCTAATCTTTATTTATAGACAGTCAAGTGTGTACGAGCTATTTTATCCTTTATTATTGATAATACAAATTTTCGTTAATTGTTTTCTGAATTTTTTTAAGAAAACGGAATGTTTCCTATTCATTGCTCTGGCCTTTTTACACAAAGTTGATTCAACAATTTTGACGGATTTACTTACCGATTTTGCACATGGAGAGGTTAGCTGAAATTGTTTCGAAAAGTTTTGTAACACCTGTGATAAGCTTCGTTGCGCATCAGAAATATATATGTAATTCGTGCATACTTACTCAATTTGATAACACCTGCCAAGTAAACATATCATCAATTTGAGAATTATCTAATCGATTTTTAATTTATATAAAACTTTGAAATAAAAATGAAATAATTTGTAAGATAGACTTTCACTATATTGCTTCAATAATGCGAAGATGTCCATGGAAGGTCAAGCACGACCACTTTTATGTTCTTCACTTTTGCTCCTCAAATGTTTATCTCCAATTTAGTTTGATTTTAGAACATTTTCCATGTAAAAATGTATAATATTTTGTCTATTTTTATAGTGTTTACCGTTCTTTAGTTCGATAAAATTAAATGCAAATTGAGAAGTACAGTTTCCCTTTGCGAGGTTTAAATTACCATATACTTGTGCATACCGTAATCAAACAAAAGTGTTTATTTTGTTTGGCAATGATTACTAAAACATTACTGTCTCACATGTCTACGATGCAGCGCTCAATCTCAAGAGCAGACAATTGGCTGATGGCCTACTTCCGACATTATGTAATGATCTGGGTCGACAATCATCAGGACCTTACCGAAGTATCTAGTCAATGGATTCTTTCGTCCCAAATCGACAGTGTGGAAAACTGTAAGCTTAAACCAATGCAATTCATTATCATTTCACATATCCTGTTTCTACCAATGCAAATAACTTGTCGCCAGACAAGAAAATTGATGAGGCGATTTGTAGGGCAGCCGCCATCAAGTCACATTTAAATTCTTTTATCTGGGACAGTCGTATGTTGACGGTGAACAAACGGATAACGGTACTAAATGTTCTACTCTATGACAGTGAAACTTTGCCATCCTGAATGGAAGCCAAATGCATTCCATTTAGAGAACATCTTTGCACCCGAAACATAACGTGAATGAACCAAGAAACGAATGATGAAGTAATTTGTAAATCTGGTCCGCAAAGTATTTTGTTCACGGTTTCTTTATAAAACATGACTCCGAAACAAGTCGATCCCAAGAATGTACTATCCATCAAAGTCGAAAGGCGAAACGCTCAGCTCAGCCCTCTCCGTGCCGGGTGGCACATGAGGCGAAGACAACTTCACGCCAGTGGTTCCGGTCTGTCGCTGCTTCCGTTGCCGTCTGCACCGTGAATCCTTGTGCATGTAGTTTGCGTTACAACGTTCTGCGCCAAGTTTCCTTGGGCCGTCCCCTTTTCGTTTACCTTGCGGACGCCAGTGAATGGCTACCTTCGTTTGCGAACTAAGATCCATCCTGCATACATGACCGAGCCACGGATCTGTTGTCTTCGTTCCCGTATCAATGTAGGTTTTACGGGATAGGGTTGCTAGCCCTAAGCCCAACCCTCCTCCATTCTCAGACGGGACCGTCCTTGGCGAAACGCTAATTGATCATGAAATAACGATTTCTTTTAACGTTAATCAATGTGGATCATTTACGACAAAGTGGGCACCACAGATATAAAGCATGTTTTCAGATCGTCCATCTATATTGTGTCAATTTTTATCGTAAACATTGTTCAAAGTTAGTGAGATGGAATGGTTTTACGGATTTATAATAGTGTCCAATTTCAAATCAAAAAACTCTTTGACTTGTTTCATTCTTAGGAAGAGTGCCTCCATGCATATTTACCTTAGTCTGACATTGCTATTTACACTAACTTGGTAGTTTGTACAGAATGAAAAACGATCGTATAACGAAAGTTTCACCTTCAGATGTGTTGCAATCAGGAGATCGAATACCGCCCTTGCAAGCAGACACGCGTTTGTCAACGCGATATGAATGCTCATGAAATTGGACACTGGAGTTCGGAACACATAGTTATTGTCAGCTCACATTAAAAGGTTTAATATGCAGCGTCATCTCTAAGCTTGAAAATATTTGATAGTAATGTCAAATGCTGAAAGTAGATGACCCCGACAGCTTGCAACTGCCGTCGATCGGCTGCCACGGCCTATCTTTGTGAGCGCTGCGTGAAAGATTGTATTGTGACATGCGACATGCTCTGAAACATGACACAGATGTGATGTATATTCACGGATGTCATTCAACAAAAGCTGCAATAAACAACATAAACAACAATAAATGTGCAGCAAATATCGTCATTTGCATGCATTATTACCATACACACCCCATGACTGGTTTCGTGTTGTTTGCACTCGTCATGGAAGGACTGTAGGATCTGGATCGGCGAGATCACAAATACCAATTACGAATGCAAATTAGACTAGAAAATGTTCGCTGCATGGGAAATTTGTGAAAGTCGGCTATCCTAGATGGTAGTAATTTTAATAAAGTAAACTTTATTAAATCAATCCTACTGCAACATGATTAGAATCATGCTGAATCACGCGTTCAACTTACAACCATGGAGTTTAACTCATTTCTATAGCAAATATATTGTTCTGGTGTTATTAATTTAGAGAAAAGAAGAAGCTTCTATGAAAAGATTTTGGTTGAACACGCGGAGATTTAAAAATCAGTTTTGAAATATTCCATACCTTTTGCATTAATATCGACCGAACACCAATCTGAAGAGAATAAAAACTATAAGATTTCTCGTACATTATAACAATTAATTGACATTGCATTTGCTAAGAAGTTGTTTTCATGTATCGTGGTGCTCAATTTCCCCATATTTGCAATCCAGAACCGATTTTAGCTGTTTGCCAAAATCAGTTGGACATTGACACCGGTTGTATAGTTGGCGCAATAATACTTATGTTATTTTACCATAATTAGACCATCAAAAAAATCATTTCGTAATTCTGCATTGGAAAACGTCAACTTATTGCTTTTAATTCAATAAACTATAGGTACAAATTATATTGTTAACAGCATTTCACTGTGAACGAAATATTTATGTCATCACCTGGAGAATTCAATTAACAAGAGACAGGTTGTTGAGTGTTAGTGATGAAAATCTGAGTGTCATAAGAATATAGTGGATGTATGCACAGTTTCTGATCATGAAACTGTGATCACCGAGAGAATATTCTGAATTTGCATGTTATTATTTCACACATGCCCCAAGATCATTTCGTGTTATATCAGGTCATTGCAGTAGTTTGTGGACCTAAATACATTGAATTATGAACTGTGAAATATTGGAATGTGAAGTTGGTCAATTTACGCTGGTTGCTTTACATACAAACTATACAGCTTCGTTGCCATAGAGAAACAAATATAGATACAGAAATATTAAACAAATGATTCTCACTGGAAATAATCTCATCATGGGATTATACATCGAACGGAAAATCTAATGAACGTTTTGACATTTCATTTATGTTTGTGATGACTGCGAATTTGCTGGATGAGATCCTAATTAAAATTTTAGGTTGTCAAATATTGATACTATTGATTAATTTTGCGATAAAAAACTTTTAATAATTTTCTTTTTATTACTTGAACCGATATGAATAATAATATAATCAGCGTACAATTTTTTTTCAAACAAACTCACATTTGTCTTCCAATTCTTTCGAAACAATACGTAGAATGATAATCAAAAATATATGAGAATTCATAGCGAAGCATCTGATTCCAACCTACCATTTCCATCTTCACCTGGGAAGGCTGTTTCAAAGTAAATATAATAAAATATATGAGACTAAGTTTCTGAATATAAATATTTTGTACAACGAATTTCAATCGAGTTATTTCAGTACAACTGCGAATTATAATCAGCAGGTAATGTTGGTTTAAAAAACTCAGTGGAATTTTATATATCGTTTAACTTTTTGACAGCGACTCCCACAACAGCATGTATACCCATTGTGTAATCTGTTAGTACTTGGATAACATCGTTATACGTGAATGTCACTGTTACCTATGGTTCGCATAGAGTACGATGATGTTCAATCACAGAATCACATAAATAGTGGTCAAGCACACAAGGCACTTACGAATGGCCAAAGTAATGTGTTGCTCTTCACTTATCCACTGTTTCAAGGTCCCATCTAAACTCATCTTACTGTCTCCACCTAACGGCGGCAAACAGCCAGAATCCGGTAGTGGTGTGCATGTGCGGCGGATGTGAGCAACACATTACTTTAGATAGCATCAGTTCTATTCGAGACAGCCAGGTGGTAGTTTGTGTACCTCTCCTCAAAATGTTCTGGTTGATAACATGATTCGAAGGTTGTTACGCTTCGCATGGAACAGGACATTACAATCATAGTGTGTATCAATTTGCATTCAAATTGTTAAACACTCAGCCAATACAAATGAAATGTTAACTATTTTCGTCTAACTTGCTAAAACGTCATAGCAGAATCCCTAGATCAATCTATGATTTACATGTCAAATAAAAGCGAGAATTTATCCTTAATTAATTTGGTGGATTTCAATAATCGAACTTTGCCGTGGAATGATAACTTACTGCGTACGCATGGCGTGGATTAACTACACCAAAGCTTTAAGCTATTTGTCGATCGTTATTTATTTCCAGTCGCCATATATTTGATTTCAAAGTCAGATCCATACTGGAAGACATCTCCGCACATATTGTTTACAATGTTCTTTACTGACGCTGCTAACAAAATGGAATCAAAATAGCTCGTTACATGTTTTGTCGAAGATTTATTGTTGTGCTCGAAAATATAGCAACTCATCAGTCATTGCAAACAACAGATTTTTTCTTTATTTGGAGTTCACCGAGCGAATCAAAAAAAGAATTTTTAATAGTGTGTGACAGATTTGCTGATCAATCATAACAAAGCAAAATGCAATTAGCATGGGATCCTTGGTTGAAAAAAGATATTCTGCTATTAGAAACTCCACAGCGCAGAGCGACAAAACTCGTCCTGGGACTATCAAATTATCCATACGAAACGCGACTTAAATTATTGAATTTGCATTCGGCTGAATACAGACGGAAACGAGGAGCACTTATATTCATTTGGACAGTGCTTAATCAAACAAATCATCCTTGTGGTCATTTGTTTCATCTTTCCCATAACACACATCTGTGAGGTCACCAATTAAAACTTTACCAACAGCATAGCAGGTTGAACTGCCGCAAATATGCATTTTCGCAATGTGCAACTGTGGAACAGTTTACCTACTCATGTACTACAATCTGGAACTGTTAAAGTTTGCAAAAAATCACTAGATATCCACATGGAAAAGTATGTTTTTTATGTTTGACAATAATCTAACAATATTTTGATATTTTTTACCATCCGACCCGATGTACAATTTTGTGGGTCTTGTAAAGCATAGCTTTTTACCTGCGTATAATCTATGAATAAATCTATGAATATGAATAATTTATACATCAATTCAATATTTCTTCTACCAGTAAGGCAATAACATTGCCATAATTTATAAATATAACACGTTTATCTGAAGGAAATTTAATATCAACCTTTAGAGTACCTACAAATAACGTTTTGTAGAAAGTCATTAATGAAACGGAACTTTGTCTATGGAGCCAAAATCGAACAGTAATATTGAAACTAAAGTGTGAACTTACTTGAAACCCTTCCGACAACATTTGTTTTCATTCTACCTGTAAAACGATTGTATTAATCTCGTTAAATTCGAGAGCGATTTTATGATTACAAAAATTATTTATACTATGTGAAGCTAACATATTTTGAATATTGATTTAAAACATACGTGATGTCAAACTTTTGAATTGGCCTGCGTTAAGGAATGTAATGATGCAAAGAATTTATTTAAATTTATGTTGAAATGAATCCAATTCAGAGCATAATAATAATAATAATAATAAAAATAATACAAATAATAATAATAATAATGATAATAATAATAATAATAA
>JACCGJ010023922.1:0-16968 GCA_013407085.1 Atriophallophorus winterbourni | reverse complement strand
CCTCGTCTACTTAAATAATCATTAGTAGTGAGTTATTCGTCAAGTCCAACGATCGCGCAGCTATTTCGCGTGTAAAATCGGGAAATTAATCCAATGGTTGATTGCAATTTACATTTCACGCGTATTGACATGACACGTTGAATGTTTAAATTTATTTATCTGTCTAAATAATTTGCTAAGAGAAATTCCGTGGTGTGTTATCAGAGTATGAGCGTCAAAGGATTTTTTGAAACCATTTTCTTGCCCTCCCTGGTGTATAACAAGACCTTGTAAACAGTCTGTTTCTAGAGTGATGTGTTGCTCACATCCCCCGAAATTACACTCCACTACCGGTTTCTGGCTGTTTGTCGTCATCAGGTTCAGTGAACCTGCTTTTAGAGTTCACAAACAGAGATCTAAGAGCTCGCTACTTAACGCGCTACTTAACGGTGGCAAGTGATTTATTTTATTTCATGGTGCGTTTTAAGCGGATCACTGAAGATTTATTTTGTAACCAATATGATTCCATTATGTTCGCGGATTTCCCATTCAATTGTAAAAGTATACAACGTTGGACAATATAAATTTTACATCACCAACGAGTACACTGCTTTCTGTTTAAATTGTCAGTGGAGATGATTCGTCTCAGCGCACTACCGGCGTGTAATTATCAATTCTGGCAATGATTGACCAAAACACAGAAAGAGATAAGCTTCTTGAGTTGTGGCCGGTGCACCATGAAAGGGTACTAGCTAATACACGCGCACAGGTCCAGAGGAGATCAAACTCTCGTGCTTTGAACACACTCTGTTTCGTCACGATGGTATCCTAAGGAGCGTTGAGCGTACCAGAGATTTTGGCATTTAAAAGCTTTCCGATGGCCCATTGAACGCTACCTTCCGGTACAACGCACGAACAGAAAGTGTCAAATAACCTGATGATAGCCATAGCAAACTGGAGAATTGCTTGGGAGCAAATCGAATGACAATATACCGGAAAACAAGAGCAATCTGTGATTATCTACAGCTAATGCATTTTGGCCAGCTCGGTCGAACGGCGAGCTCTCAAATATAATCTGGTGGCATGATGTAATCCCGAAGTTTGATTTGCAGCAAAAATCTGAGTCTGGAGGTTGTCGCAGTGTTTGAGAAATTGCTATATGATGAGTGAGCGTGTGTATGATACCTCTCGTTGGAACTTTTGGCGTTGTGCGTTTTTCGATTCGTGGTTCAAGGGTTTTGACGACTAACCGGTTGTCTTCAGAGTTCGAATCAGTTGCGCGGAATGTATCGCGTAGCATAATATAGAAATATTTGTATCAAAATAGGAATTTTGATTCACTCACGTTGACTTGTTTCAGTTTTAAACATGATTTTTTTTGGTACATGTACGCTGATGTGATCTATACACAAAACAAATATTCTCACATCTCTGGAGAAGAATCACGACGCTATTTCTCAAGAAATCCACAATGATTACTCGAGGGGATATTCGACTTCGCCTTAATAGCCTGTGCAACATTTTTACGTTGAAATGAATGCTGAAGAAAGTTCTTAAACATCAAGAACGAATTCACCGCCACACACTAAAACATCAATGCCCGTTAGATTAATCGGTCTTAACGTACACTGTATCCGATGGGAATATCTGACATGGTGATCAGATTGGTTGGATGACCACAACAGATGTTTCTGTCTCTTTCTGGACTGGTCGGGCAAACAAAGCTACTCGGATGTGCCAGGCTGGAGAAATATTCATAAACGCTTAACTGCGATCGGTCAAATTGTGGACGGTAGCCCAGGTCGTAAGGCGCGGGACTACAATGGTGATGGTCCGGATTTCGAATCCCACCCGTATCGGAGGATATGCACTGCTGGTGAGCTCAAATATAAGAGCGAAACTCGAGTCCAGTGCTTCCATTATGAACCGTCTTGAAAAAATTAGGGAATATTTCGAAGTACTTTGTTCTGATGACGGGTAATATATTGGCAATAGAGACAGTAGCATTGATTCTAATCAACTCGTCAAAGCCAAGCTTGAAATGGTAGCCCTCTTGAGGTCCTTATATAGTGCATCAAATGTGTTTATTTAACACGACTTGAATACAACAGATAAACCAAAATGTTTTAAAATATATCCCACAAATTATCCCAAAAAATTATTAACGCTAACCTTAAGCAAAATCACTAAATTTGAACATAGGATTCACTGATTCAAAGAGATTTCTTACTGCCATCGTTTTAAAACTGCCTGGTGCAATCTACTACAGTAAACCCTTATTGTCTTTAGACCAATCTCCTCCAAACGAAGTCAACATTTCACTTCTTATCTGGCTGGATGCTTGCTTCTTCGAGTAAAAATTGCGATTGACCATTTGAAACGTGATGCAGAGAGTTCATCATCATTTTTTTCTTCATTTTGTAGTATAACTAGTTTAATTGCCGGGAATTCGTGTACACGAATAAAACCAATTTCTTGTTCACTTCATATCATGTCTAATTTACTAGGATCGTTTTGAAGTTGTGTGTTGAATTTGAGTAAGATGCGGAAACTGGAGCGTATCGATCCGTTGCCTCGGGTTTTCGCTGTACTCAAAAAAATCAAGTGCGGACAATTTCCGCCAAGGTAATTCACCACCCAGTCTTTGTAATAGAGCTGGTTTCGCTAGTTGAGCAAATTTATTTTATATTTAACAATTGATTATTACGGTTTACTGACACTTAATCATTAGACACTTAATCCCTAGACACTTGAACACCAGACATTTGATCCCCACATTTAACCCTCAAGTCACTTCATCCTCATTCACTTACTCTTCAATCAGTCAACTTGATAACTTCTGAAGAATCCGCATATCTCAGCATACTTTTTCTCCTGTTTAATATGAACCCCAGCACTTGCTTGAAGAACTGAGACCGTATGCTCTCGGCAATCCATTCGCAAACCGTTAAGAAATGTCCACATGGTGGGATGTTGACAAGAAAAGGGTGACTGTAATGCATTATTCAACGGCACAACCATGAGGCGTAAATAATCGCCTGCCTCATTATCTGCTTTCATCAATAGTTCACTTATTTTTCATTGCATGGTATGACATCTCGTGCAATTCAGCGATACTCAACTACGGAAAAATGAAGGTCTTAAAATCAGAAGTTATCAAACTGGGGATTAATTGACTAAAGATTACGTGACTGCGGATCAATTTTGGGGTTAAATGTCTGGGGATAAAATGTCTGGTGATTAAGTGTCTAGGGATTAAGTGTTTGCTATTAAGTGTCTTACGATTAATTGTCTGACAATTTATTGATCGGACACTGATTATTACACACTGAAGCGATGTATTGGTATGAATATTATCGATTCACCAAGCAAACCTGCCTCATGTACACTGTTGAAGTGAGACAGGGTTTTCGGCAAAATAACCGCTTCAAATATGTGTTACACACAAATTGATTGAGGAAGAAGAATACAAAAGTCTTAATCGAAAATATTCGGAATTTAAAATCATCGTTCTCACATCAGTCATTGAAATATACATTAGTTCACACTACGATGAACAGAATCACACTTGTATATTTGTTACACCATGTTATGCTAAATACTGTGGTAATTTTAGGCGTGTTACAACGAACCAGAAAGGCTGAAATCACACCCTTGCACACCAGTGCCACGTGTGTTAGATAGCAAACAAAACAGTGAATTAGTTATATATGCTCATTTGCATGCATTTCAATCACATACACCAGACAAACGGTTTCACACTGCTCGCAGTGATCAGAATCTTCGCCATTGCGAAGGGCAGTTAGGGCACTTCGAAAATTCGCTTCGCTCCAAAAAGTGACATTTGTTATTGTCTGCTACAGACTACAGACCAGACAATAACGATAACTTCGCTTTGGGATTTAAAGCGAAGCGAAGTTGCGAAACGAAGCGAATATTCGCTACGCTTCGCCATTGCGAAGTGCACTTCGGATATTCGCTTTGATACTATTCGCCATTGCAAAGGGCAGTTAGGGCACTTCGAAAATTCGCTTCACACTTCGCTTCGCTTCAAAAAGTGACATTCGTTATTGTCTGGGATCAGATAGAGACAACGAACTTCATCTACTCCTCTAATACAAAATTCGATTAACCAATAACCATACGATCACGATCCCATGGGTTGAAATCAGTGGGAAGAATGGCAAATCATATTCGCGGTGTATGCCACTGTTGGATTAGGTTCAAGGTATTTCAATTCAATTCAATAGTCTAAAAAGCAACAAGCTTAACAACAACCATAGGATGTTAAAATTGAGAAGTAAGTGTATAAACAAGATGAGGAATTAGATTAGGCAGTATACAAGTGCTCGAGAAACGAATAATTCAATAAAAAATCGTCTAATTTCGTTTTATATTCATGCAAGCTAGTTGAGTGAGCAACGGTTGAAGGTAAACTGTTCCAAGTAAATCAGACACGGACAGAGTAAAAATACCTTCTACAGTTCATGCTGGAATGGGGTACCACCAGCACATATTCATGGGTCGGATAATTTCTCGTATCCCTTCGCGTGAATAAATCCTGTAAGGGAGGGTTGGGGTATGGGACGTTTTGTATAGTAACATAAGGTCTCCTCTGATTCGTCGATAGGGAAAGTCGAGCAGATTCAGTTGAGCTATTCTTTCCTTATAAGGCTTGTTTCGGATGGTGAAAACTAGTTTTTTGAGCGGTGATAGATAGCTTGGCACGACCTATCTGCTCAATCGCGTGTGCCCACGCATATGTAGATTGGATCAAACCCATAATCATACTCAAAAAGGTTTAACCCCAACAATATGATTTTGGGCACATTTGATCTCTTAGTCAATGATTATTCGATGCTTTGCCTATTGAGAAAGCATCTGAACTTCAACATAAAACGATGAATTCAAGATACAATCTCCAATCTTTAAGAAAAAGCAAATAGATTTACAGATGCACAGAATATTAGTATAAAATCTGACTCAATCAGTATTTGAAATCAAACTTCCAGGTGGCAAGATATTAGATATATTTTCTATATCGGGAGTATGCATATAGCTGGAATGATGTAAAAAAATATAGGTGAAAATTTTCATTCTTGCAAAGGTTCACCAAGATGGATGTGTACATTTGAATCCTTAGATGTTCAACACTCATTAGGTGTAAACAGACGGTTATTCCAGAACTTTCTGCTTAGTTAACAAATAATAAAGCAATATTATTCGTCAAAAGATGATAGATACATATACGGAACAACACTAAGCATAACCGCAAACCACACAAACAACTTTCTATGCTACTGTTACTGTTAGTGTAACCAATATTTTGCTAACGAAACATCAACCTTAATAACTATTATATAAAAATGTATATGTAAATGCATTTATATATTATGTAACCCCTATCAATTAACCAGACTTCGTACGGGATAAGTGACCCTGGGAAACGAAGGTTGCCCAAGCAGGTGCTTACTCGCCCATTGGAAGCAGACTGAATATAAACAATGGATGATACGCAGCATGTGAGCGGTATATGCCCATCGATTTTTCTTCTGCTAGTCATGTTACGTTTGAATTACCCGGCACTGTGGTTTTGCATTTATTTTGTCATCAAAGCCTTTTTGTCTGAACCAGTGGAGACAACTAGAGTGGATTTACAACCGCTTCAAAATCTTGACGTTGGTAAGTCGAGCGCAAGTTTTTATTACGTCCGAATTCATTCTTTGAAAACTCATTTCTATTCAAACACTTACTGTAAACATTTTCTGGTTACAGGTCAATTTGTAACAGCGGTCAATGATTCTACTTGACGAAAAACTGATTCAGCTTGTTTAAGTTTCATCCAAAGTTTAGCATTCAGTCATAGTTAACGATAGATTGAAAGTATAAATTCATATCTAAAATTTACAACAGTCCCAATGCAAAGTGAAGAAATTCTTACATCTACATTTAATACTGGTGGTGTATTGCATTTATTTTGTCATCACAACGTTTCTGTCTTGAAATGTGGAGTTAACTCTCGACGTTGATAAGCAGATTGCAATATTTCACAAATTTCATACAACTTTATCAAGCGCATGCGAATCCTGATCTTACTGTCCCTACATGATGAGTGCAAACAGCACGAAACCGGTCGTGGGGTGTGTAACGGAAAAACATGCAAATGAATATTTTGGTTTATCCATATACATTCTTAAACAATTTAGTTCCTATAATACCATTTTAAAAAAGAGGATTTTCTAATTGCAAGTCAATTTTAAAAAAAACTAGTTGGCGTTTCTACTGGGGAAAATGTTTATTTTATTTTAACAGGATTGTTAAAATTCAAATGCATGACAAATATTCGTCCAAAGTTCAGCTCCGGCTGTCATAGGTAACAATATATTTGCAGCAGGAATTCGTTTTAATATTTACAAGTGTCCCCAAGGCTCATTGAAGAACTCTTACAGTCCACACCGAAAAATCGTTTGTTGGGTATATGCTCGCAAGACATTTATAAACGACGTGAGTGCTTATCCTGGAATCACATCGTGGTTCTTAGCCAGAACCCTGTGTTAATAGTGGCTTCCAAGTATAATATCGTTTACTAATTATCCTCTGTTTTAATAGTTTTGGAATCTTATTGTACTGTCCCTGACTGAAGATAGCAAAAAGCTATAAAACGGTTGTAGTTTTAGCGGATGTGGGCATAACATTTAATTGTCAAATTATACACGTTTTAAAGCACGTGAGCAGTAACCACTTGTTGTGATTCTAAATTTTGCGCTATGGCTCTTTGTAAAAACCTATTTAACACTGGAGTAAAAATTTTCAGCTTTGTCAAGATTAAAGCATATTTTCCAAACTACCCCATCATATAGAGTTCAGACTCATTTAGACAGTCAACCTCAATCAGCCTGATATGACCGTAATCATCAACTGAACGGAGTAAAGCGATTATATACTCTCGATATATTTAGATATGCAAGCATACATCAAAATCTTCAACTAAACTGTAAAAAGAGAATTGATGATTTACGGTGCTCAAACCTCCGACTATCACGCACGAGTTTTGAACACTTGACTAAGAATCACTTAATGATCAGTTATACGAACGCTGTTAAGAGTTGCTTCAAAATCAAATTTTGCAGATTTTCAGCATAAATTTAGTTTATTTCAAATATCTAAACACCGAACTGATGTTAATTACTCTACACCATGAACAATATTTCTATTTCTAGAACGGAAATGATAATTGCCATTTCCTTCGACAGTTTGAGATGAAGTTTGAAACCATTTTTCGCTAAAATTTCACAATTTGCAATTGTATTAATTATCATTCGTCTCAGTCATTATCCTAGGCATTCATACGTGCAGAGAATTCAATAAATATCAGCACGTCTACCGTTTTTATCATAATCAATGTTATTGGCCTGGGTGGTTTGTATTTTGTTGATCTTCCCTGCAAACGCGATACCCAAAAGAATAACCGACCGAATCTCTATTCTAGGTCCATGCGCTCATAAGCCAGTGGAATTTTGTCCATCCCACGTTCCCAACAGCGCATGCGATTTGGAGAAAGACGAGTGCTTTTGTCATCGTGGATTTGTAATTGTACGTGAAAATGATCACTTGATTTGTCGAACACGTGAGTGTGCATTTATGATGCGTTAATTTACATGAATTTGATTTGTGGCAGACTAATTATCGATTGATAGATGTTCAACATTACGTTCAGCATGTGTTCGCACCGCTGGAGAACCCAGCGAAATCTTATTAAGGGTTCGGATTGCGTATTTGAGCATACATGTATTCGTTGCTTTAACACCAGTGTTGCGATGATAACGTAGTCCCCATACCAGGAAAGGCGATTTAAATATTTCTACGCTACGTGTTTTAAATACTGTGAACTGGTGTTGTATTGGTGTAGACTGACCTTTGTAGATGAAGTATTGATGTATTAATCAAAGTTCATGGCGCAATTGATTGCATAGAGCATTCGTAATGAACGGCTGAAAGACTTGTCCCGAGATTAAATTTCTAGCGAAAACCTGTGGGCTGATATTTGCATTGAGATCATGCTGATATTGTGACTCCAGCAAGCAAAAGAATCCCCTCTAGATGTTGTAACGCTGGTTCGCTATCATTCGCTCATCTTTACTGTGTATATATTCTACTTCAGTGATAACAATACCTGAAGCTGAGGTATCTTTAACTAGTCGATAGTGGATGTAACATATTCAAGCTCGAATTGAGTATAAAAACCTAAATGCCATTAAACAGCCCAATTGTGAATAAAACTTCGTAAGGTTGGACTCCGGATTCGGCTTTAAATAGTGGAGTAGGCAGCTGCTATTATGAGAAGCGAAATAGATGGGATAGGAAGAAATCATCGTTTTATTCATGTACACGAATAATCAACACGAAGATTTATTCCAGGTGGAACATCCTTCTTCGATAATAGATTTAGATCATCAGTATTGCGAAATACTGCTGGAGCGTGATTACAAATTAACAAAATAAGTATCGATTGACCAAAGTAATGTGTTGCTCACATCTCCATCCCTTACACATCACTACCGGTTTCTGGCTGTTTGCCGTCATCAGGTGAAGACAGTAAGATCAAGTTCAGTGAGCCTTGAAGTATAGATTGAATTCGATGTATGAAATGGTATACGTTGAGCATGAAATATGGTGTACGTGTGTACAAAGAAGCCATGTGAATGTTTTCTGACTTCCTAAACAATGGATCTGAGCAGCATTGAATATATTTCGTGTGATTCTGGCTACTTCCTAGTATTTAATTTCGGTAAGTGCTGCCAACCACCATAGGAGTAATCAATAATTAATGCCATGATTTTGATTCGTGAATTTTTGCATCGGTTCCGTGGATTTGTGTGGGAAATCTCGGCTAATAGATCAGCAGTATCGATTGGAATATTTTTGGACCGATCGTGTGTTCATAATGCAAAGAAATTTGAGTGCTATCGGCTAGAGCAGTTTTTGGGTAACGTTTCACTTCTGACACAGAAGCTTCGTCAGACCAAGGGTGATAGTCAGGACAGGGAACATGATTAAGTGGAAGTCAACCTTACAACTGAACAGCCTATAGTACGCCTACGCGGTGTCACGTCTCGTAGGCATGACCTGGATTAGTGGTCAATTTGCTTACTATTGTGTCCACATCAATCTAATACACGGTCAAGTTCGGTTGACACAGCGGCCCACATGCGTAAATAACGGGGCTAATGTTAAGCTATTTTTGAAGAAAAACGAAAATCTAATGAACTAGTAGGTGTAAGGCGAACAACAACTATTTACTTTCGCATCAGTGCCGAGCGTCAGATTGTGTAGATTTCTGCTCAATCCACCTTATTGAGCGCCAGTCGACCTGCCTTGGCAATTTCGACGCCTCCGCTATACAGTTTAATACCGTGTCTCAATATTACCACATTGTCTAGATGGACTCTGTCGTCTAAAACGTGCTCCGACAAGGCGAAATCACGAATAAGGGATTGATATTACTTCGCATCCCGGGGCTGTCTCTGGACATGCTTTCGGTGTTCTTTGATTCTAGTATGAATTTCCCTGGAAGTCTTCCCTATGCAAACACCCGAACAGTCTTTATAGTTGATTCTGTAGATGCTGTTTGTAACGCTAGAAGAAGGTGTCTTATTCTTGAGGTGCATCAGAACCGAACGGATAGTTTTCCCTTTCATATAAATTACGCGTACGACCGCCTGGTTCAAGACTCTACGTTTTGCTTCAGATGTGCCTTTTACATACGGTATACAAACTGTATCGCGCCAATTTATCTCCGTTGAACGGATTCAGTAAACACCGAGCAGCTTTAACGCAAAACTCCTTGTTGAACATTGATTCTATCATTCACGAGCGGATATACGAGCTTCGGGTCGCAGAGCATTTTTGAATTCGAATGTGATCGGAAAGATCGTTTATCGTCTTGAATACTCCGCATTGTTTTATTTTTGATTTCACTGGATGACGACCATGAATCATCGGTGTATGTAGCCATTTGTCACTACCAGACTCTCGTTTCCCGTTTCTTGCATTTCTTCGTCCACGCTACGTAGTTTACATTTGTTGTTTTGAGAAGCTTTCTTTGAAACCAATATTGAATGTTCGTCTAGTATCATTCTATTATGCTGTAAGAGAGAAGACCAATGTTTCCGGATATCAGTAATCAAATTGTGCAAACTCATGCCTTGTAATGCGGCACAAAGTGCAATTTAGCAGACTCTTCTGTCGTATTTTATTTCGTCGTTTTAACGCATAACGCTACAAACGTACTCGAATTATATAAAGAATTTTTCGCTCCATCGGATCGGCAATTCCTAGACCATATTATCTACAGCGTTATGACCTTCTGTAATTATTAGCTCCAGGGAAGATGGTTGGTCTGATCAGCTCATACAAGTGAATCCATAAACGTCGTTATCAGAGGGCGTGTAATCCACAACGATTCGATGCTGATGGGGAAAGAGTTGTGACGGATGATCGTCCCGGATGTGAAGCCTAGGATGGTTTAAATTCCCTTTATAAATACAGTAATCGTACGCCACAATGCCACATAGGCAATCCATTGAGCAGTTTATTGATTTGATGGCAATTTGCTGTCGGAGAACGGTAGATTGTTGACAGCATTACATTGCCCTTCGAATCAAATTTTCATAAAAGGTAGCGTCGTTAATGAGAATGATGTTATCGAACAGAGTACAGTTATGGCGTGCATGACGGCGATAAACGTAGATACATTGCTATGTGCAAGACAGTGATAAAACAGTTAAGGCATTCCTGATATAATTTTGCAATTGTCGAAAGGTTCACAATCATTATTCAATTTCAGTCCTTACGGACCAGATATGTCGCGTGGACTTGGACTGCACACACGTGGATGGAAGCGTTTGTCACCCGGGGGCAGCAAGATGTGTTTGTCCCGGAGGGACCATTTTTGTGCCGCAACTGAATGCTTGCCGTGAGTTGCGATTCCTACGTTTGATTCACAATTTTTCCAGTACATGGGTCGCTGCCATACAACACCGAATATACGTGGTGCCTAGGTTTTTAGCTGAATTTTTCACATTATTACATGGGCAACGAGGTACCGATAATAAAACTGTGCTATCAGTGTGGTGCAAAACAGACATGTTGAACAAGTTGCGCTTGTATGTCACTGTTGGGTACGGTTGGTACGACCAACCTGTTTAATCACATGAGCCCCCACTCATGTAGACTGGGTTTAAAACCCATGACCATGAACATAAAAGCTCATTTGCATGCATCTCCATCACACTCACCTCACGATAGGTTTCGTTCTGTTTGCACTCATCGGGTAGGGACAGTAGGATCAGGATCCACATGCGCTTGAAACAGTGGATGAATGGTAAAGAAGTTTCGCTTGTATGTATGTTGGGTAAGGTTGGTACGACCAACCTGTTCAATCACATGAGCCCCCACTCATGTAGACTGGGTTTAAAACCCATGACCATGAATATAAAAGCTCATTTGCATGCATCACCATCCTGTATCTCCATCTCTCAGTCTTGGGGTTTGTGTATGATGGGGATGCTTGCAAATGAGCTTTTATAAACATGTTGTTGTTGATATGGTTCTGTTGAAATCGACCGTAGATATACATCACTAGCGCATGATGGTTTCTTTTTCCGCATAATTTAAAATGAATAAGCAGTCCGATTCGGGAGTGACATTCTCCTCCACAGCGCTCAGTGATAGGCAGCACTGGCTCAATCAGCGTCAGTTGCACGCCGGCAGCGTGATCTGCATTCAGCTGCCAAGACATGAAAACTCGATATATATCGAGAGGAACGTAGTGGCAACACATTTATATCATGTGCCTTGAGTTTGACAGAACCATCAGTTTCAAATTCAAACGGTGGCGTATCCCTGAAAATGTAGCTATCCTCGTATCTAAAATCATGAAATGGATACAGAAAACAGTAGAAGTATAACCGCGACATCGTATCACCCGGTCCAGTAGGAGAAATCGTTTTGAAGAAAGTAACAAGTCAATTGTATACTTATACGAGAGCCGTTTGTACACCCCGCATCACGCTCAAACCTGCTTGAACTATCTGTCGATCTTCCTGTTTTCATATCCAAACATATCGAATGATTGAGTTTTCTTAATTCCACATACCTCTTCGAAAGAATCTATGCACTCTTTTCGACTTGGTCGAATATCAGCGGGATATGGGAGCATCAACAATCAATATTTTATGGTTAAAATAAAGAAGAGGATGCAATCAAAATTCTATTGAGGTGTTTGGTTTGGATGGGTTCATATGGGGACAATATACAGGGCGAATAGTGGAGTGCTCCTCTATATAAGCAACCATTTTCGATATGAAATCACGGATCGTAGGAGCGTAATATCCTGTGACAGTGCATTCCACCGAAAGCAAATACGCACCGAAAAGAAATGACGTCTGCAATCGAGTCTCGATTGCGGTTCAAGGAGACAATAAGAATAAATCCGTGTATTCATACGGAATCTGACTTTTATCAAATCGCAAAGAGGGTGATTTTCCATCCGCAGTATTTTAAATGTCAGGATCATGTCGCTCCTTACACTCCTTTGTGTAAAATCGGTCAATTCCCACATGGCCATTCGCTCTTGGTATGGGATTTGTTGCATCCAATCAAAGAGCTTCGTCGTTTGGTTGTAAATTTTACCCAGCAATTCAATGCCCTTACGCAACCACGGTGCCCAAACTGAGATCATGTATTCTATCGTCGGATGGATATACGTATTTAAAATACCTGGGGAGCGTTTTAGAAGAGAACACAAATATTCTCCTCAGCATTCCGAAGATACCGCTTGCACTGTTGGTGTTTTGCCACCTGGCCGAAATCTCGCCTTTCATCAGCATTTTTGAGTTATCGTGTGATTATTCGCTGCTTAGTTCGCTTTTTTGCCGCGCTGGAGGTGTTCGACTGAGCTTGATTAGCTGAAGATGTGCACCATTTATTATTACTTCTATTCAAAAAATATCATACATTTAACCTCGTGTTTAAGAAAATTTAGCCAGTTACAGGCCATATTGGCCTCAGATTAAAATAAACGGAATCAATAAAAATAAGTCTGGTAAGATGCGGGTATTACAACTTAGTTCATCGAACAGAACCACAGGTAAACGTAGCATAATCATTCAAGCGGAGAACACTATTGCGGGTCAACCGAAAGTTGACTTTGAAGACAAAGATGATGGCATACAGCGCGTGCGTACTAAAAACTTTACGGCAGTGTGACCTGGAGCATCCATGCAAGACACGAACGAAGCGGAAGTCTTTCCATTTACGAGGCATCTATCGTATTTTGCACGTATCCTGGATGGACAAAGTAACGAATGCTGAAGTGCTGTCAAAAGCTGGTCTACAGAGCAAGTTCACCCTACTACGAAAGCGCCGCTGAGTCGGGCAGGACGATGTGTACAGATTAAAAAAAGCCGTGATAAAAAAGATCTACTCTATGGTGAGTTGCAATCAGGAAGTCGACCATTGGGCAAACAGCACTTGCGGTACAAAGACGTTTGCAAAAGAGATATGAAAGCTTTTGTCATTGACCTCGCGAGATAAGAAGAACTTGCTCTTGACCGCTCACTTTGAAGGCATCATGCCCAAGCTAGTTAAGAGCAGATACAGCTCATGGCTGCTGAACGTAGATCACGCTGCTGGCGTGCAACTGTCGCCTATCGACCGAGTACTGCTTATGGCTGCGAACGCTTCCGGTGAGATTGTTCCTCCGTTTAGTCATTCGGAAAGCTATGGGACATGAAAACCTAAAGCTCTTATGATGTACATCCATGTTCGACATCAACCGACGGACGCCAACCATAAAGAACTCACACAATTTAAACATCCCGCAACCTCACACACATTTGGGCACATTTCATGTATGGACGTTTGGCTTCCACTCATAGTTCACTTCACTTCCTACACTTTATGCTTTGGGCTTTAGAATAGTTAAAAATCAGTTCTAGGTGTTGATTTAAAATTTATTTCCACAAATAAATTCACAATTTCCATTTCCTTTACACTCTGTAACGTTCCATCCCGATTCTGGAATCGAAACACAAAAGTACATCACCATTTGGTCAATCAGTTTTGTGGACAACGAATATAGCGCATGTGCATGCTATTCTTGCGTTGTTTGTTTTCCGACCCACTTTAATCATTGGGCTTTGAGTGAGGATTAGACGTTCCACGATGGATCTTCTACGGATCTCTCAAACAACACATGTATATTTATTAAATGTTTCTGTGTTACAATACTTATCACCAACTATTTAAAGATTAATTTCACGAAATCAGTTTAAATGTACTTTAATGTATACATTCAGCTAAATGATTATTTAATCATTCAGAATGTTGGTTTTCTATTATTGCAGGAATCGTTATCAACAGCGACAATGTGACATTTTGCCGATGGTGTCGAACGAATGAGAGGACATGTTTTGCACTGGCCGATAAAGATGTTTTACAAATGAACCTTATTGAAAGGTAACAATTTAGCTTTATTATTAACGATGAGACTGATTATCCTGAAGTTTCGATAAGGCAAAAATCCGTATTCCTCGTAGTGGTATTATTCGGAACAAGTTACCTTGTACTACTTTACAAGAATTCAGGTTTCCTGGATCGTGTATACTAGATTTTTTGAACTATCATTTACCATTGCAAATTCGCTGACACACTTTAGTTCATAGATGAAAAATATCTTGAAGAAAACAGTGCATTGCGCACTCTGTAGGAATAAACATTATTCACCAGCTTTATTGTTCGCAACACATCTTCCATCAATTGGTTTCTTAATTGAAATAGAGGTGTTTCATTGATTGTAGTTTTCAAATAACATTACACTTCCATCTGAATCGATAGTAACATCGAGCAATAAGTCATAACTCGCTAATCAACACACTACGAACAACCCATGATTAATTGCTCTGCTTAAATCTTCGTATATTTTTGGCACTACTGTTTCGAACCACGGAAGCCTGGTTGATTTTTGGGGGTAGGGGATTAATTCTGGTAAATGGAGGCCAAATCATATTCTCTGTCCTAGCTTTGATTACTCCGTTAGCACAGACGTCAAGGATTTACAGTCCAGCGTTTATCCTATGTAAAACGCTTAAATTCTTGACCATTTGCCGTATGTGTCCTCACACCATTTACTCATTATTGCTGAAAATTCGTGTACATGAATAAAGTCATTTCTTCTTCTAGTACTTTTTTCTTCTTCCTACGTTCATTTGTTGTTGGCCTCCGTCGGTCGATGTCGACCATGGATGTACATCACATCGCATGAATTTCATGTTTTGCAACTTTTTGAATGACTAAACAGTCCGATTCGGAAGGAACAATCTCTCCCGCAGCGATAGTCAGAACTCTGTTGTATTGCATCAGTTGTTGAGATATCCCCCTCATCCACCTTGTTCACCACATTCGCCCGAGCCTATGTTATTTCAACTGCCTCGGCGTGAATTTTTCCCTATAAGATTTCACACTCAGTCGTATCAATTCAACGTTATCAAGATCGCCACTGTGACCGTGTCTAGCATGTGCTCAGCTAGGGCAGAATCTTAAATCAGTGATTGAAATTCACCGGGAAGGCGAGGTTGCTTTCCTACTCGTTTCCTATGTTCGTTTACCCTACTGAAATGTTCTATAGTCTATTGCTCAATGTAAACGCCCACACCTGCACACAAAAAACAATTTGGGGATTAACACTACATTTGGGGTGTGTGATCAATTGTATTGATCTCGCCTGTCTCTATTATAAAACTCAGAATTGGTCAAGAAAATGCTATTTAAGCCTGAATACTGTTCGTACCGACACCCTTGGTCAGACGAATCTTCTGTGTTGCGAAGCGAAACGTTACCAAAAACCTTTCTATAATCTATTCATTGCAAACTTTCTTTTCATGATTATGGACTTCCGATCGGTCTTGATTATTTTCACACATCAATCATATATAGACAAATCCCGCAATGTGTTTGTACCCACCGTCACATCCATCTGATAATTGTCTTACCAAGCAGTTCAAATAAAGCCCTCAACATGTTGGTCTCTTTTGGGTGACCTTGACGAAATGCATATCGTCCGATATCGGCTGACGTTGTCCATATGCTCATGTTTTGTAGAATGGTGTCTCTCTCAAACTTATCGCATGCGATTCTTCTCAGACCCGGATACGTGTGCTGTTGCAATTGACGTCTTCGGTATTTTTGGCACTTTTATCTCATGCGATGTGCCGGAGGTTGATGTCCGGCAAATTTACAGAAAACTCTTGATAAACACTCATTCGTAATGCACTCCACACATTTTCACTATCGCTCTTTCTTGACGTGTGCAATCAGCACGAAACCGGCCATGGCCCATGCGTTAAGCCGCATCCACATGTGCATCTGTGTGTTCATATGATTTAAATATTTAGTTGTACCAGTAAACCTAATTATAATTGGAAGCTACTGTTAAATAGGGTTCATACGAAGAACCATGGTGTTCAAATACGAATAACGAACGGATTCCGGACCAAACACTCTTCTCGCTCGTAAAACGCTGTGTATAGTGTTGTTCAAAGTGCAGGGGATGTTGGCAACACAATACATTTGTTGTTAGAGTTCAGGTTTATTCTGCACTGTCCAACCGTTTTAAGTACAAATCGTTCAAAACAGACTAAGGTTTGTGTAATGAAAATTCATGAAGAAAAGGGGAGGCTTCCTAAGTAACATTGTCCTAGCCATCTAAAATTGCTAATCCCGGAAACATTGAATGCGAGAAATGATCCAATTTTAGTCATCTGTTTTGACAACAATTATTTTAGCGAATAAAAATATTTTTATATCATTATGTGCACATACAAAATGTTCACGCATAAGAGTCAATTTTCGTTATACCATCGATGGAATATTCGAAAATCATTGACACTTAAATTGTAAGCATTTTTAGAACTAGCTCCTTAAGCCAAA